>CAUYLG010008009.1:0-209833 GCA_963573385.1 Cacajao melanocephalus | reverse complement strand
AGCAACAAAGACCATAAGAAACAAAGAGAGACATTACATGGTGGTGAAAGGATCAATGCAACAAGAAGAGCTAACGATCCTAAATATATACGCACTCAATACAGGAACACCCAGATACATAAGGCAGGTTCTTAATGACTTACAAAGAGACTTAGACTTCCACACAATAATAGTTGGAGACTTTAACATTATACTGTCAATATTAGACAGATCAACGAGATAGAAAATTAACAAGGATATCCAGGACTTGAACTCAGACCTGGAACAAGTCAACTTAACAAATATTTACAGAACTCTCCGCCCCAAATCCACAAAACATACATTTTTCTCAGTATCACATTACACCTATTTTAAAAGTGACCACATAATTGGAAGTAAATCACTCCTCAGCAATTGCATAGCATTTCACAGGTTTAAATAAAACATTGGATGGCTGCTTGTTTGTTATTTTCATCTCTTATTCCTTCCTGTCTCCATTGTTAAGCACAATTATTGGCATAAAAGAGGTTTTTAATACCCATTTTTAGACTGCATGCTAGCCTGGGCAATAGAACAAGAATCCCGTTCTCTCTCCTTCTTTCTCTTCCTCTTTCTTTCTCTCTTACATTCTTTTTTTTCTTTCTTTCACTCTTTCTTTCCTCTCTTTTTCTTTCTTTCAAAAAAAAATAAATAAAAAATAAAACACTTAATGGGCTGAGGAGATATGGAGAGATATGAAGGGTGAATTTAAAAGGCCAAAGCATTTCTAATTGGAGTAATAGAATGAGAAGAGAAGGAAGAGATGATGAGAGGATAATGAAAACCACCTTAATTTTAATCTCTCCACACATCCACATGTTAAAAGGTGGGCAAACACATCATAAATAGCTCATGCCTACAGTGAAGTCAGGAGCTAGAGAGACTGAACATCACAATTTACATGAAAGTGGAAAAACATATTTCCCAAGACCAGGAAGACCTGCAGTGAAACATTGATCAGTGACTACAGGTAAGTCTGAATCAGGCCCCACTGTGTGGCCTAACTCCCATATCATTAACAAGAGCATAGCCTCAGAAGAGAAGGCCTATTCTGAATATAAAATACTTATAGGAAGTTTCAGATCTGATGGTTCAAATCCTAGCTACTATATAGGTGAAACTTTAGTAGCAATTATGAAAAGGCACTATTTCAAGATGAGAGAGGAAAACCTTAGAAGGTAGATGCATCCCTTGGTGAAGAAATAGAAGGAAATGGCTGAATACAGTGACCCTGCAGAAATGAAATAGTATCCAAGGATTAGAAGACATTAAAAGTTTAGGCACTAACTATTTAAATAAAATTCTCCTTACTCTAGCCTCAGAAAAGGAAAAAACTGGATTAAAAATCTAAGAAAGATAATTAATTGCATTTTTCACATTATTCATCCCACAGGATCAACTACAATTGCTGATGTAATAAGACATAACAGAAAAATTAACAACAATAACAACCACAAGAAGATTCAAGATTTACACAAAATTACCATAGAAATAAAAAAATAAATACAATTTTGGCAGAGGAAGAAAAACATAATATTTCATTATTATAAATCAAAGAAAAGTTGGAAACATTGTTTCCATTTAACTAAAATTTGATGAGTTGGTGCACACATGAAAACTCAGCATAGAAAATATAAACAATAGAATGATGTGAAATATGACAGAATCCAAATTAAACTACTAAAGAATGAGATGAAAATATATAACAAATACCAACTTACAAAGTTAAATGTATATACATATATACATATATAAAACCACACATATATAAAATTAAGGGTATAAAGGACAAAAGTGAGAAGAGTCTAAAATAAAGAGGCAAAATGATATAAAAGAAAGTGATAGCTAAACAAGGCAGACAAAGAAGATAAAACATAAGTATAACTGGAGTCTCTGAATATTAAAAACCAAATCAATGGAAAAGAATTAAAATATAAAACTATCATTAAAAATGTAAGACTACTTTTCCAAAATAAAAGACCAGAAACTACACAATGAAAAGTTGCACTGTATCTATTTGGGAGAATAGGTTCAGAATAATCATCTTTAAGACTTGTCTTAGTAAAACTGCTATACTTTATAGATAATGAAAATGCTTCTCTGGGCTAAAACTCCAAGCCATTTAGGAAGGAAAGAAAATTAGTAAACTTCTCAATATTAACACATAAAGCAAAGTAACAATAGAGCAACTTTTAAAATGTACTCAAGGAAAAAAGTATGAGTCGAGGAGTTATCTAGCCAAAGTGTTCTCTAGTGTCAAATCCCTTCATGCAGGAACTCAAAAAATAGTACATGGTAACACTTTCCTGAAGAAAATGCTGGTGAACAGGCTTCTCCTATCCAGGAAGTGATAGTAAAAATTTTGCAAGGAGCTCAAATATATGCAATTGTAGGTCTAAGGGTAAAATGAGGATGAAAGAATAGTATGAAAATGCCTTGTGCTTTGAAGAATTAAAATAACTTATTTTTTAAAGTAGAATTCCAAGAGCAAGAGAAAGAAGGTATAATAATAATTGGTAATAGGTACAAGTGAAAGGATATTTCTTTAATTGTTAAATTGAACAGAAGGCCAAGTCAGTTTTTTAGTAACTACAGTTTACCAAAAATGAACCCATTGAGACACAAAATTTAAAATTATCCATGTCCATATAAACAAATTAGAAACTTTAAAGAATCCTATCACCCTATAAACTGAGCCACCTTATTGATATTTTGACAGATGAATTAAAACTTTTAAATTCCAAATAATCCTAAAACTATTTAATCTTTTAAAAGCATAGAAAAAAGAGAGCATGAAAATATTTATATGCATGAGTATTTTATATAAAATTTAAAATATACAAAGTAGGCCACCACAGATTAATCTTATCTATGTACATTAATGAAACATTTTATATAATGTATAATATATTAGAAAAACTATAAAGATACATTAAAAATAATTTATCATGATCAAGTGAAGTCTATTTCAGAATTTGAAAAAAGAACTAAAGTTAGT
Source organism: Cacajao melanocephalus (assembly GCA_963573385.1). NCBI lineage: Eukaryota > Metazoa > Chordata > Mammalia > Primates > Pitheciidae > Cacajao > Cacajao melanocephalus. The sequence continues at coordinate 206,817 of CAUYLG010008009.1, read as the reverse complement.
AAATCCATTAATAATATCTAATTTATTGATTAGTCTAAGAAGGAAATGACATTATCCTTTCCATAAATCTGGAAAATCATGCAAAAATACCCATTACTAATAAAAACATTCAATAAAGTAAGAATTGTTACTTCTTCAATTGAGAAATTATTCCTCCTTCCCAAACTCAAAGTTTTACTTAAAAATTTTAGACACACTCTCATAAGTCAAGATAAGAAAACCAACAAGATCAGAATTAAGGAATTCAGTAAGCATTAGGGTACAAATTTATCACACAAAATCACTATAATCCACACCCATTTGATGAGGAAGAATGTTGGTTTGTTCTGTTTTTTTTATAGAAGAATGCCAGCTTATAAATATATAGGAATACCTGCATTGGAAAATCACTATTTTGATACTCATTGAAGTAACTTATTCAGGAATGGAGCATCAATGAATGTCAAAGCAATTAGATGAAAGGATGATAGGGTACAAGATACTCATATGAGACCGACCACCACCCTTCAAATTGTGTACTAATTGCCAATCGGAAGATACATCTTAATAATGGAGAAAACTGTTAGTTAACATCTTAAAGAAATGATCAAACATGGCATCATTAATAGTGAAATTACAAGCATCACCTATAATGAGATGCATCACCTATAAGGTATTCCTGCCAAAAATATTTAATCTGACTATATTCAAACTTTTAGACATGTATTTTAATATTATAGAAAGTACAGAGGACAAAGAAGTAAGTCAGACCACAAGAAACAATAGATAAATTTAAAAGATGGATATTCCATACAATAAATGGCTTGATCTTTAAAACAAAGTCAATGTATGTATATATGTAAAATATGGATGGGGTCTGTTTTGTATTGAATATCCTAAAGAGACCCAAATGCAATATATGTATCTTGATTATATGCTAGCTAAAAAAGAACAGCTGTAGAAGACATTTGGAGGACAACTGGGAATGACAATATGAATATGGACTGGGTATTAGGAAATTAGTTTTAATTTCCCTTGGTGTGCTAATGATACTGTGGTTACTAGGTGAATTTCACTACTTTTAGAAAATGCACTGGAAAATTATGACAGTTGCAAGTTATTTTCAAATGGTTCAGAAAAAATAGCTTAAGAAAAATATTACTAATTTTTGAAACAAGGTGTAGGCTGTATACTTATTGTACTTTTCTATACATTTGAATATTAAAAAGTGAGAAGATAATGGCAGAGATTTTTCCATAATGGATGAAAAATATCATTCGAAGATTTAAGAAAGAGTGGGCAATAATGGTCAGAAAAGTAACAGCTTATGTAGGACAACTGAGCATTGGGTTTCATTAGTGAAAGGATATATGTATATTTTATAAACAGAGATAGAAAAATGAAAAGAAAACAAAGTAGAGAAAGCACTAGCACTGAATGCTCAATTTTCAAAACATAAAAATTCATTTGAAGAAAATACTGAATGAATATTGCTAAATTAAATGAGACTACAATCAAGTTATAAATTTGCATGTGGATTTTAATCTTGTTTTAAAATATGATATACAGTAAGTAACATTAAAATTTCTACATAAAGGAAGATCAAGTAATAGATATCTTCTATTTCAGTAAAAAATATCTATCTGAAAGTAACTAATACTGTAGTAACTATTGTCATATTGACATACAGAGATTGCAGTTCTACTAAGAATTATTATAGAGTAATATGTTTATTCTTACAAAAAAGTGACAGCCTAGCATGATGGTGAAAAGCATGGGATCTGGATCCAGAGTGCTTCAATGGGGATTTTGGCTGTACCACTCACTAGCTGTGTTGTATTGGGCAGTTACTTTACTACTTTATGCTTCTAAAAAAGACACTTATATCACTGTGTAAGTGGTTACAATAGTGTGTGGCATAAGTCCTACTTAAGCATTTGTAAAATTAAACTTAACATAATTGTCTCCTGTTTTGGATGCTAATTAGCTACTTCTATCTTAAAAACCAAATAATTCATATAAATTAAATTTTGGGGTATAATTCAAGTCATCAAATGCTCCAGGACACTCTCATTCTACTTCCAGAAAAGGGTTCCGAGTTGTAATCATATTCATGGAATAGACTTAAAAGGAAATTATAGTATAACATCAATGCTCAGATTTTCTAGCAATTATGTATACATGATTTTTAAAAGCAAATCACATACTCTAATCGTTTTCAGCACATTTTATCCTCTCTCAAAATTTCTCACCATAATAGTTTAATTCAACTTGTAGCAATCAAAATCATATGGCACTATATAGTATGCTAAAATAAGTCAAAACAAAATTATATTTACTATGTTTAAAATAATAATTAAGAGTTTAGAACTTAGACTCAGACTTTTCTAGACTGATGTGTTTTTAACAATAAACATACACACACCGTGTGTGTGTCTGTGTGTTTGTGTGTGTGTGTAAAACTTGGGAAAATAAATAATTTAACCTTTCCAAGTTTAAATTTCCTTATCTGTAAAATGGCATTTATAATACATTTAAGCAAGGAGGTTAAACAGTTTCTACAAAAACTAAAAAACACTGATTAAAGAAATCATAGGTGACACAAACAAATGGAAAAACATTCCAGACTCACGGATTGGAAGAATCAATATCATTAAAATGACAATACCACCCCAAACAATCTACAGCTTTAGTGCAATCTTTATCAAATTACCAATGTCACTTTTTAACAGAATTAGAAAAAAAATTCCAAGATCTAATCCAAAAAATGCTCAACATCACTAATTACCAGACAAATGCAAATTAAAACCACAATGAGATACTATCTTACACCAATCAGAATGGCTACTATTAAAAAGTAAAAAAAAAAAAAAATCCAACAGATGTTGGTAATGTGGAGAAAAGGAAATGCTTATACACTCTTGGTGGGAATGTAAATTAATACAACTTTTTTGTAAAACAATATGGAAAATTCTCAAATAACTAAAAACAGAGCTACCATTTGATCTGGGTATATACCCAAAGGGTAAGAAATAATTATAGCAAAAAGATACCTGCACTCGTATTTTATTAAAGCACTACTCATAATAGCAAAGATCTGGAATCAACTGACATATGAAAAAAAGCTTATTACTACTGGTCATCAGAGAAATGCAAATTAAAACCACATTGAGATACCATCTGATGCCAGTTAGAATGGTGATCATTAAAAAGTTAAGAGACAACAGATGCTGGAGGGAATGTGGAGAAATAGGAACACTTTTACACTGTTAGTGGGAGTGTAAATTGGTTCAGTCATTGTGGAAGACAGTGTGGTGATTCCTCAAGGATCTAGAACTAGAAATACCATGTGACCAGGCAATCTCATTACTGGGCATATATCCAAAGGATTATTAATTGTTCTATTATAAAGACACATGCACACAAATTTTTATTGCAGCACTGTTCATAACAGCAAAGACTTGGAACCAAACCACATGCCCATCCAAGATAGACTGGATAAAGAAAATGTGGCACATATACACCATGGAATACTATGCAGCCATAAAAAGATGAGTTCATGTCCTTTGCAGGGACATGGATGAATCTGGAAGCCATCATTCTCAGCAAACTGACACAAGAACAGAAAACCAAACACCGCATGTTCTCACTCATAAGTAGGAGTTGAACAATGAGAACACATGGACACAGGGAGGTGAACATCACACACCGAAGACTGTTGGTGGGGTGGGTGGGGGCTAGGGGAAGGATAGCATTAGGAGAATTACCTAATGTAGATAATAGGGTAACAGATGCAGCCAACCACGATGGCATGTGTACACCTATGTAATAAATATGCATGTTCTGCACATGTACCCCAAAGCTTAAAGTACAATAAAAAAAAAAAACGTTGATAACTTGGCCAGGGACACACAATGACTATTTGGCATAGCTATGACTTGAACATAAATCTGATCACCCACCTTTTTTCCAACCATTTAAAAATCCTGTATCATGGTAGCCCAAACTCATTTTTGATGGCCTGGAGAAAGATAACTTCTCATATACTACTGTTTTAATATATAAAAAGTACAGCATATACTTATTAAAAATGAAAACATTTACAAGACAAAGCTAAGTGTAAACAAACAAAAAAAAAACCCCAGTAATTTCAGAATCTGAATGATCCTACTTAACACTTAAAATGTTTTAGAAGAAAAAAATTAAACAGGCATTATCAATTGTATGATAATGCTACAAACTATAATTAAATGCAAAATGAAGCAATTCATATTTGCTATTAAGTAGCTACTTTGATACTTATTCAAAGGTAATTTAAACTTTGATTATGAAAGGTAAGACTGCAGGTATGGAGATATAGAAATGCCTTATATAACTTGTATTTGACTGACTCACAAAGTAAATGATTCTTCACTTTAACTCAGCTCTGACATTTATTATGTATGGTAAAACATTGTATTAGAAATGGAAGTGTGCTATTTCTTATCTGTAGATATTTTTGGCAATCGCAAGCAATACATATAATGATTTTGTAAGCATTGTATAATGGTACACACAACTGTCTCCTGTCTTTATGTTACTTCAAAAAATTCAACTGAAAAAGCAAAGATGTCACAACTTATCCTACTTTAGTTGCTTCAGTCAGCTAAATAATCAGAGTAGAATTAAAAGGAAAAAAATACAAATACCACAATAAAGAAAAAGTGAATTCAAACCACAGGCTTATGATGTCTCAGGGCACATTAATTGTTCTGGTTTAAGGTCATTCCTTTTCTCCCATAACTTTTGTGTCTCACAGTTTTAACCAGTACATTTAAAAGTGGTAGTCTATATTTGGCGGATTTTATTTTTGTGATATACCTGCATTCCACTGGCTATGTTTGTCAAATATGAAACTTCCCAATTGATGCCTCTAATTTTGTATATTTTAGGGCATAAGATATTCTTTATGGATGAAATTTTGTCTGCTTAATCCATCTGCCAGCAAGTTCTTTTTTTCTGGCCAAATATTGCTTAGGGTCTTCAAGTGTTTCTTCATCTGTGAAATGAAAAGAGGTACTTCCAACCTAAAATGCCCTGATCTTCACGTCCCCTTGTAAGTTCAAAAATCTTTCTACAGAGTAATACACTAAACAGCAAAGAACATGGGAAACTAAATGAACTCTGAGCTTTCTCTAAGTCTCTAGAGTGAAGCCCTAATGCTAAACTGGGTTTTGCCAGTTTTCAGTATTTATAATTCTTTTGGGTGTTGTAAGTCAAGTGATTTGTCCTCAAGAAAAACACTTACTAGTCATCAATTTGCTTTTTGTGGAAAGATAACTTTTACCTTTCTAAACACAAAATATCAACTTGGAAGGTCAAAGTTTGTAAGAAGTGTAGATTGCCTGGATTGGCCGTTTAATTCTGTCCCCCCAAAAAGATATGTTGAAGTCCTCATCCCCAGTACCTCCAAGTTAAGTTTAGAAATGTTATATAGTTTAAAAATAGGTTCTTTATTAAGGTAATCAAGTTAAAATTGGTGAAGACATGGAGAAAGAAGACAGCCAATTACAAGCCAAGAAGCATCTAAGATTACCAGGTGCTAGGAGGACGACCTGAGACAGATCTTTCCCTAGCATCTTCAGAGGGAGCATGGCCCCACTGATACCTTAATTTTGAACTTTATTCTACAGAACTGTGAAGCAATGAATTTATGATATTTTAAGCTACTCAGTTTGTGGTACATTATTACAGCAGCCCATAACAATATGCTTATACTATCATGTAATATGCTCCCAACATTCTAACTCAGTTTCCTAGTAATAATTTGTAATAACTATACTGTATTATGGTACAATATCATAGAAGTTTCTAGAAGCAGTTCTCAGATTCTAATAACTTCTTTGCGTTATGAAATAGAGTCATTCTTGAAAACATACTCATGAAATGAACCACGATATACAAATATTTATAAAATAAATAGCAGTTTTACAACTTACCTGCATCATCTTTGTGTTTTTAATTTAGAGGTAGTCTTAGACACAAAAGATTTCTGGACGTTTTAAAGAAATATTTGTATAACAAATCTCTACAGATCTTTTCCCTGTATGCTGACTGTGAGAATCATTATTTTTATCCGTTTGTATCTTAAGGGAAACCATCAAATAAAGGTTTAAGGATAGCTTCATGTTTGTCAAGGGAGAAATGTGCAAAAATAGATAGTGAAAGAGAATGAGGCCTAAAATAGCATATTACAATTTCAGAGATGTTTTCCCAATTCTTTATATGGTCTCAAGTAAAATTCTCTCTTCAACTTTATAGGCATTTTCAAAAATATTATAAGAATTCCAAACCTCACTTAGAAAATGTCTCCCACCCCATCGCTATCCAATCACAAAATGACATCCAGATAACCTGTCAATATTTTGTAATCTTTAGAGATAAAATTAAAAATTTTAGTGATAGTGGGTTCTAATCAACTGATAAGAAAGTGATTAGGTATACCTTACCACAACCATAATAGTAATTAAGTAAATAAAACTAAGCCAAAAAAGGTAGCAGAATAGGTAAATACAAAGTTTATCATAGCATAAAAGGGTATTAACTTTTTTCATAGCCTCACAATAAGATTTTTTTAAGAAAACCCCAACATTTAGCGTGATTTTAAATTCATAAAAGAAATCCTACAAAGCCATGAAATGTATTGAGAAACTAGGATAACTTATAAAGATGTTAATAAATCAGCAATATCCTGTAACTCAAGGATAAGTTCTATTTAAAATTTGAACTTTTCTATGAAATATATACACATACCAAACATATGGACAAATACATCTGTATTTGATTTAATGTAATTTAAAACTCATATATAGTTATGTACCCCCATATATTTAACTGAATTACTATCATCTTTTTACCCTGTTGTGTTTAAACTTTTATCTCTTTACATTATATCAAGATTATTTCCATGACATTTGTTAAAAGTTGTTTTTATAGCTCCAGTATGCTTCAGTTAACCATCTCCTAATTGTTTGGCATTTATTCTTGAATACGCTGGAAGTTTCAGAATATTTAACAGGGTGAGTGCTGGATAAATACTGTTGAAAGACAAGCTTATTAGTTTTAACTTGAGGATAGGTGCATCACAATTTTTGCTAACAGACAGTCACAGAAAAATCAGAGAACTCCTTATTTCTGTTGACCCTCAACAGAATGGTTTTCCTGATAATATTTAAAAATATTTTAAGAATAAGGCCTAGCGTAGTGGCTCATGTCTGTAAACCCAGCACTTTGGGAGGTCAAGGTGGGTGGATCACTAGAGATGAGGAGCTCCAGACCAGTATGGCCAACATGGTGAAACCCCGTCTCTACTAAAAATACAAAAAATAACTGGCCGTGGTTTGGGGCCTGTAATCGCAGCTACTCAAGAGGCTGAGGCAAGAGAATAGCTTGAATCCTGGAGGTAGAGGTTGCAGTGAGTTGAGATCGTGCCACTGCACTCCAGCCTGGGTGACAGAATGAGACTCCATCTCAAACAAACAAACAAACAAACAAACAAATAAATACATAAATGAAAAAAACTAAGATCACATTATTTACTTGTTTAATTTGTACTTCATCCTAAATAGCTTTTAATGGAATCAAATTTCTGTGGGAACATTATTTTATTCATAGTTTTTATTTACTCATAGTTTTTCGGAAATATACCTGAGTTCATTTTCTCATATTGTTATATTTTCTAAATTGTGTTTAATTTTGGAGATAAAATGGCAAAATGCTGCTAAACATTAAATTTATGACAGAAACTTTTAAGTTTGAAATCACAAATAATTTTTCATTAGTCTTCTGAATGTTCTTGAAAGAGTAATGACATACATTTTTAAAAAATATCACTGATAGTGAAATTATTAATTTAAGATTCTAAGAAGCAAGTTGAGGTATACAGTGGCCTGGGCTATATGGAAGAGTAGATTGGAACTCTAGATAATATAAAGGAAATAAGTAGAAAAGTAGAGCAAGCAGCAAGAACAAACAAATAAATAAACCCAAGCATTATGTAACTCAGAGTTAACTTAGAAGCCTAAATAAGTCAAGATTGTTTATGTCAGATAAACTTTTAGGGTATCTACTTAGCAATCCTGTGGATTAAGGAGCTAGTGCCTCTTCTGAAATAACATGTCTTATTGTTAGAGAGAAATGAGGCATTGAAGAATATCTTCACTAGTGTATGAATTCACCAGAATGGTCATCAAGAAAGACGTAGAATTTCTTTTTCTATATGTAGACCTAGCTTAAGCCTCATCCATGAGATATGAAATAATATTTCTAAAAGCTTTGTCTATTTAGTTGCATAGATTTCAGTAATTTGGCTTTGACTGATCATCAATTCTTTTTTTTTTTTTTTTTTTTTTTGAGACAGAGTCTTATTCTATTGTATAGGCTGGAGTGCAGTGGTACAATCTTGGCACACTGCAACCTCTGCCTCAGGTTCAAGCAATTTTCCTGTCTCAACTCCCTGAGTAGCTGGGACCACAGATATGTACCACCATGCCCAGCTAATTTTTGTATTTTTAGTAGAGATGGTATTTCGCCAGTTGGTCAGGCTGGTCTCGAACTCCTGGCCTCAGGTGATCCTCCCGCCTTGGCTCCCAAAGTCCTGGGATTACATGCATGAGCCACTGTGCCCAGCCTGATCATCAGTGTTTTCACCCCTCATATTCATTATTAGAAACAAAGTTACAGTTAGTTAAAATGTAGATAAGCATTAACACTAGATAAAAATCATATCAAGAAAGAGATAAAAGAAAACATGCAGGATGGCAGATATCCTGATGAAGGTGAGAAACTCTTCTGATTTAGGATTACAACACTGAGCACTTCAAAGGCTCCTTCTCATAAAGACAGAAAAATAAAGCCACTTGTGAAAGTAGTCTTCTCACTTTTCTATAAATACAAGTGGACTTGAATTTATGTGATGCTCACCCTTCAAATAAATGTTTTCTAGTGACACAAGGCTTCAGAAAGTGCTTCAAAAGCAATAACTGGGATGGACGCTGTGTTGTAATAATTTGGATACACTTGACTAATGCAGTTATTTGCAATGAGGTTGGCTCAGTGCCCAAAGCAGTGAGCAAACAAATATAGCTTGACAATTGTTTCATGCCTTCCAAGACAGCCAGAAAGATTTTTGCTCAGTCCAGGGGTGCCAGTGGTCACTGCTGAGGACACTGGTCATCAAAACCTCCTTCGATATATTTTTAAACAGTCTTTGTTAAATTTACCAATGTGTTTTATATAAAAATGCTGGTGAGGCACGAGCGTTTTTAATCAAATTAGTATGCAACATAAGGCAGCTGTGTATTCAAATGGGTTTTTTAGCAATTTGGTTGTTTTCCTTATAATAACAGGAAAGAACATTTTGATTTTGAAGGTGACAGAGGCAATATTACCAGAATTAAACAATCTGAATTAGCTTTTTCATGAAATGTAATATGTTTTATGCTTTTAGATGGGATGCTCCGGTGCTTTCAGATGAGCCTTCCACTGTCACAGTCAATGACCAGGAACAGAATAAGCTCTGGAGGTAGGATTATCCTCAAATTTAATTTTTTTTTAGAAGGAGCTAATGGCAAATGTTTCTAGCAAACTTTAGGTTCATCTATGTTATAACTAGAGAACCAAGACAGGATATTAAAAGAACAGATAAGTATAGAATTAGTAAACAAAGTTTGACATTTTGCTTATTCTATGAATTTAATGCCGAAAATGAATATAATCCCTAAAATCATAAACAGCATGCATGTCAGACAAAAGCTGCAAAATTTCATTTCTTTGTCAACTTAGGTAAATTCAGAACTCTAGTACATAATAGGGTAACAAGATTACAAATTTAACTTTAAGTTATATGATAACAATTTTTACTACTGAGAGTTTGCAACAAGGCTGATTAAACATGCAAAGAGAGGCCCTTTCTGTTATTTCTACACTTTGTATGGATTTGTATTCAAAACAGCAGCATTTAGAGTCCAACCATATCACTATAAAGAAGGAAAATACTTGTTCATATTGATTAAGAGGAAACAAAAACCTAGACAGAGAGAGAAAAAAACTAGGTAGTGTTTGAGGAATAATTGGAATTTTTGAAATGAATAGCTCCTATAAAATCATTTATTATTATTTCAAGATAGCCTGTGTGGTTTTGAAAATGACAAGGAAGTTTCTGTGCTAGCTCCTCATAAGCTCTTTGTTTCATTCATCTTTTAGGAAGCAGGATTTTTTTTTTTTTTTAACAACCAGAGCTACCTATTATTAACATGTATTTTGGCAGGGAAAGGTATTGCTGATAAGTTTGAAATTTCTAATATTGGTAAGTCATTTCTTCATCTTCAGAAAAAGGATGTCTAAATGTCCCTCCCCAGAACATGCATATATAGAAACTTTCCACCCTAAAGCTGGACAAATAGAGATTAATGCCAATGATTGCAACATAGCCTAGGAGCCATGTGATCCAGCTTCAAAAGAAGTATTATCTGCCTAATAGAATAATAAGTGCATGCACTGGGGACCACATAGATGCTCTACAAATATTAGCAAGAGCAATGTGACTAAAGCAGGCTGCTACTGTTCTGGATGAAAGGATTAAAGCCATCTGGTGTCTGGACATCAGCCTGAAAAATCACAGGCTTCAATCCATCAGATAATCCATTTACACAGTCTACCTACTGAGATGGCTTTCCCCACAGATTTGTTCCATTATCCCAAAATCAGTCCCTGTTACCTGTGGAAAGGTCTAATGTCACCTAGATAATAGTAAAGAAGCACTTATCATTTCATTTATGGAACACATTTATTACAGTGACTCAAATAGTTCAGGGCTCCATACTCAGAGGAAAAAAAATGGATTGAAATGGTGTACTGGCATAGGTAATACTTTGTGATGAAAACTGTATTTTCTTCTTCATGAAAAAAACAAAAATGAATTAAGAATATGTTTAGCTGTCTTCCTTGTAAGAAAGGGAAGTAACTCCAAAATGAGAGCTTCCAGGAGTAAAAATAATAATTCAAGATTTTTAATTCAATCAACATTTATTAATAATATAGTAGATGTTAATAGAGACAAAAATAAGTTATGGGGGCTTCCACCTTCAGAGATTGAAGAGTCAGAAGAGAAAAACATATACAAATGAAGCAACCTAAGTATACAGTCAAAGTAGTGCTAAAAAATGGGAAAATTATGTTCAATGTTTCAAGAAAGTATTTTATCTCAAGTTATGTAAGTTTTAAAATATAATTCAGTTTTAAAATGTATTTGGATAACACTTTATGACAACTTTTTGTTTTTAAATTGTATTTCTGCTGCTTTAGAAAAATATTTTGTCCGGTGTCATACAAAATAATAAGTGCATAAAATCCTTAATGTAATGTAATGGTAAAATATTATTTTAAGTTAAAATATAGTTTCAATATACTATTTCTGCTCTAAAACTTAAAATATTATACCAGAATGTCCAAAATCTATTCAGAACAAGGCATCCAGTGCTTTTCTTTGCCCTTTATGGGCACTTAATTCACATTCTCTATCCCAGTGAAAATAAACCCTTTTCTGTAATCATTAATACTACCTACTTTAGCCTTTCTCACTGAAATGAGTCCTCTTGAACTCAGTTCACTTGCAATAAACATTTCCATGAGCTGTTTCCTCAAATCAAACAAATATGACAATCATTACATATATACATACATACATTATATACTTTATTTTTTCTTCAACTTTTTAAGTTCAAGTGTATATGTGCAGGATGTGCAGGTTTGTTACATAGGTAAATGTGTATCATGGTGGTTTGTTGTACAGATTATCCCATCACCTAGATATTAAGCCCAACACCAATTAGCTATTATTCTTGATGCCTTACCTGCCCCCACACCCCAATAGGACCCATGTATGTTGTTCCCCCACATGTGTCCAGGTATTCTCATCATTCAGCTCTCACTTTAAGTGAGAACATGCAGTGTTTGGTTTTCTGTTTCTGTGTTAGTTTGCTGAGGATAATGGCTTCCACTTCCATCCATGTCTCTGCAAAAGAAATAATCTCATTCCTTTTTATGGCTGCATGGCATTCCAGGGCATATATGTACCACATTTTCTTTATCCTGTCTAACATTGATTGGCATTTGGGTGATTCCATATCTTTGCTATTGTGAAGAGTGCTTCAGTGAACATATGCATCTTTATAATAGAATGATTTCTATTCCTTTGATTACATATACAGTAATGGAATTGCTGGATCAAATGGTATTTCTACTTCTAGGTCTTTGAGGAATTGTCACACTGTCTTCCAGAATAGTTAAATAAATTTATACTTTCACCAACAGTGTAAAAGTGTTCTTTTTTCTCCACTTCTCCACAACCTTGCCAGCATCTATCATTTTTTGACTTTTTCATAATAGCCATTCTGACTGGCGTTAGATAGTATCTCACTGTGGTTTGAATGTGCATTTCTCTAATGATCAGTGATGTTGAGCTTCTTTTCATACTTTGTTGGCCGCATGTATGTCTTCTTTAGAGAAGTGTCTGTTTGTGTCCTTTGCCCACTTTTTAATGGGTTGTTTTTTTTTTCTTGTAAATTTGTTTAACTTCTTAATAGACTCTGGATATTAGACCTTTGTCAGATGAAGAAATTGAAACAATTTTCTCTCATTCTGCAGGTTGTCTGTTTATTCTGATGATAGTTTCTTTTGTTGTGCAGAAGCTCTTTAGTTTAATTAGATCCCATTTGGCATATTTTTATGTGAAAAAAAAATCTGATCTTATCTTTTATTTCCTATTCTATTTTTAAGACATATTCTTTCACTCTGTTACCCAGGCTGGAGTGCAGTGGCGTGAACATGGCTCACTGCAGTCCCAATCTTCTGGGCTCAACATATCCTCCTGGCTCAGTGTCCTGTGTAGCTGGGACAACAGGTGTGCACCACCATGCCCAGCTAATTTTTTGTAGAGATGGAGTCTTACTTTGTTGCCTAGGCTGGTTTCAAACTTCTAGGCTCAAGAAATCGTCCTGACTCAGTCTCCCAAAGTGCTGGGATTACAGGTGTGAGTCACCATGCCCAGCCACTTCTTATTCTTTATGAATATTCTCTAACACTTCTCTAACACTCAACATGAAAAGATTTTGCCTATACAATGAGGCTATAAGTTCAATGAGGTAGTGACATAATCTTATAATTATCTTGAATTCTTTCTACCACCAAATCTTATGCACCTACTATAGGGATACGTTTATCATAAGAACTCAATGGATATATATATATATATATATATATATATATATATATATATTTTTTTTTTTTTTTTGAGACAGAGTTTTGCTTTGTCACCCAGGCTGGAGTGCAGTGGCACCATCTTGGCTCACTGCAACATCTGCCTCCCAGGTTCAAGTGAGTCTCATGCCTCAGCCTCCCAAGTAGCTGGGATTGAAGGCACATACCACCATGCCTGGCTCATTTTTGTATTTTTAGTCAAGACAAGGTTTCACCATGTTGGTCAGGCTGGTCTGACCTCAAGTGATCTGCCCACCTCGGTCCCTCAAATTGCTGGGATTATAGGCATGAACCACTGCGTTCCCCCTCAATGGAAGATTATTAAATAAAATTGCTTACTTGGACACACATGCTTATGCTACTCACTACATGTGATTGAAATGTCAATTCTACCATCAATTGGCTTCTGACTTCATCTAAGTGGGGAGAGAAGGGATGAGAATGGGTCAGTTCACACTCATCAAGCAAACATCCATTGAATATCACCTGTGTGCCAGGAAAGATGTCAAGTTAAAACTAATTTCTGCTCTCCGTAGTGTATAATTCAATTTGTTCCTGAGATCGTCATCAAATATGGCTTCAAGCTTATGAACAGGAGTTGGCAAATTATCTGTATAGTTGCCAATTGGCATTGGTGACAACATATTGATAAACGTGGCAGAGGCATAAAATCACCACTATTAAAAATTATTTTTATGGTACAGTAAAGAGAAGTCTAGAAGATGGGCAAAATGGAAATAATTAGAACAGATATAAGGATGAGTAATAAAAGCGAGAAGATTGAGGAATATTAAGAGTTTTATCCATGAAGAAACTGGCATAGATTCAGATATTCACAATATTTAGAAGTTGGAAAACATAATTCATCCTAATTTGGGGAAAGAAATGAGAGAGTCAGGCATAAGAGGTTGCAAATTCAATGGTAAAGGGATATCCATCATTAATGGAGGGTAAACTAGGCTAGAGTAAAAAGAAAATATACTTAATTATGTATTGTGAGTATACTTTTCCAGTTGATAGACCATTATGTTCAGGATGAGTCCAGTTTTGCTAAAAGAGAGTCTGGAATTGTAGATACCATAAAGTTAGAAAAGTCCTCTTTTATGTTGGAATTGCTGGTATTTATAATTTTTTTTCCTTTTTTTTTTTTTTGCTTTCTACTGTTTTTTCCAATTTTCTGTAATAAGCACATATTAATAGTATAGACAGAAAAAAAAAGTCAAAACTTTACAATAACTAACTAACTAACTAAACAAGCAGAGTAAAAGACATTATTTATTCAGTCAGTTAGTGAAAGTCAGGAGCTAAGTACATTAAATGACTGACCTGGGGGACTATGAGAAAACTACATAAGTTTCTGAGGATCAATTGAACATAGCAAGACTTTATTCCAATAAAGCATACAACAGCATGGGCCTTAGGGGCAAAGTTGTTTCATTTATTTGATTTTGGATTTATATCTATATAAAACAGGGCTATTTATACCTGCTTGAAAGTGCTGTTATAAATACTAAGTGAGACATTGCTTATGAAGCATTTAGAACAATAATGCCATATAAGGCACTGTTGGGTTATTAAGTCTAGAGAGATCCTTAAGAATCATACAGCCCAGTGTTTTTCAAACTGCAGGTTGCAACTCATTTAAGGTTAGGATAATATTTAGAAAGATGTAACTGAAATTTTTAAAATGAATTTTGTGTAAAGAACATGAGAGAAAATATATTTTGTACCTGGACACCAAAAATTGTGAGCTCTGTATGGGTATTACAAATAATTGTTTGCCAGTAGTCATTAGGGAAATGCAAACCAAAACCACAGTGGGATAGCACTTCTCACCCACTAGGAGGGCTAAAATAAAAAAGACAGACAATAGCAATGGTGATGAGAATGTGGAGAAATTGAAACTCCCTGCATTACTGACAGGATTATAAAATGGTACAGCCACTTTGGAAAAAAAAATATGACAGTTCATCCAAAGGAAAAGCAGAGAGTTACCATATGACCTGACTCAGGAATTTCACTCCTAGATATATACCCTACAGAAATGAAAACACATGTCTACACAAAGACATGAATGTTGATATTCAAAGAGTCAAAAAATGGAAACAACATAAATGTCCATCAATTAAGGAGTGAGTAAAAAAAACATAACCTATCCATATAATGTAGTATTACTGCATAATAAAAAGGAATGAAGTACCTAAAATTGATACGACATGGTAAGCCTTGAAAACATTATGCTAAGTAAAAAAACTAAACAGTCCTCAAATGTGGACAACTCTGCATCCTTAAGGCCTATAGTCAATAAATGTGAGAACTGTAGCACAGGAGTCACCAGTAAAAGCTGAAATGTTACAGACAGAAAGAGTAAACCTCCTAACTGATCCATAGGTTGCTAAGATCACCTTTTAATAGAAATGGGAAAGGTCCAGCCATGTAGAGGCACAGAAAAACATGTTGTAAAACATAGTTTTATGGAAATAAGTCTCAAGGCACAGTCCCTAAAAGATGTTCCAAGTATTTGATAGCTGAAACAAAGGCAGGACATCACGGCTTTTGTGAAAGGTGAATTGATGGTTGACATAGAAATTCTTTCATATTCAGGTTTTTTTAAGGTTTAACCATTTGGATACTAAGTGTATTTAAATATAGATGTATAGAACTTCATGAAGTGTGTTAATCCTTTTTTGTGTTCATTTATGTAATGGATATAGTAATACTTTCTATCTCACACAATTTTGAAAATGAAATGTAATGAAACACATACAACACTTGGAAAATGTTAGAATTTCATCATAAATATTTATATGTTCCAACAAAAATAAATATTAGACAGAAGTTGCTGCCAGTAGCATCCTGGGGCACTGGGAAAGAAGGGTCAAAGACCTACAGACTTAGGAAAAATCAGGAAGAATCTTATTTGTGGGGGCTAATAGCATTGAATTTTATTCCACAGGGAAGCCATTGAAACATTTTAAGTCTGACTGTGGCATGACCAAATTCATGTTTCAGAAAAATCACCCTTGAAAGTAATATATAGATGGACCTGTAGGATTTGAACTGGAGGCAGAATGTCTATTTAGGAAGCAGTGACTCAAAAGCAAAATCAAACAAATGCAATTCAAGACATCCCAATTAGTAGCTCTACCTTCAACATTTCAGCTATATTCCAATATGATATTGACAATTGCTTACTCTACGTCATCATTTCCTCAAATTCAACACATCCAACCAAGAACACATTCTCTTCTATCTGAAAATTGCTACTAAACTATATGACCTATCCTAGTGGTTTGCCCTGCAATTTACACAATCACCCAAGCTGAGGATATGTTTATGCCTCTGGTGACTAGCAAAAGGCCTCAGATGTAAAAAAAAAAAAAAGTCATACAAATTTGTGAAATGAGTGCCAGACACATTCTTTTATCTTACTTCTCACCTCCAAATCACTAAGTCCTTTGCTTTTACCTCCAAATATTTTTCCAATTTGTGCCCTTCACTTTCCTTACATTGCCTTCGTGTTAGTATCAGTATAAACTGTCAGTACCTTTAACCTGAAATATTTCACTATCTCTTAAGTTGACTTTCTCCCTCCAGTCCAAATCTTGCAGGTCTGTCTATATATTCCTTCAAGGGTGTTTCTGTAAAACATAAACTTGGTCATGCCATGGTCAGGCTTAAAATGCTTCAATGTCTTCCCACTGTCCGTGAAATAAAATGCAAAGCTATTAGCCCCCACATATAAGATTCTTCCTGATTTGCTTTATTTAAGTCTCCATGTCTTTGACACTCCTTTTGGAACTCTTTAAGATGCTACCTGCAGCTACTTTTGCCTAATATTTATTTGCAGTTCCCTGTTAATTCAATGCTGTCTCATACTTTGGGTTAAACTGACATATACTTTTCTTTGAAATGTGTTTCTTTTCTACCACGTCTGCCTCTAAGATTCAGTATAGGTATCTACTTTTTTGCGAAGTCTTAAATGAGTCGTAAGTAGTCTCAAGTTCTGTTATTTCCTAAAGTAACTTCTTAAGGTATTATTTATGAACATAAGCCATTATAGTGTCATTGGTAAAAGAAGCCAAATAATGAGTTTCTGGTTGATAAATGACATTTTATGGAAATTTAGGTTTATTGTCTCCAATAAATTCAGCCGTTCTTGAATTTCCATGTAATACTCTGTAGAAAATACTTGCCATAAAGTCTTTATAATACCATTTGAGGAAACTCCATTGCTAATGGTGCTACACAATCTCCTTTAAGATATAAACATTGCATTGTCTTTAAATTTTCATTGCCAAGCAGATGTCCGGTTTTCTCAAATACAATTGTCAAATAAGTAAATAAATGATTTATGTCCTCTAGTTACTCTAAACAAATGTTTACTTTTTAAAATTAAAATTAAAATTTTTTACGTTTTAGTTTCTGAAATAGCACATTCTTGCTGAGCTTTGAAAATTGGACTTGGTTGTAACTTTCCTGCTACTGGTGAATACAGTTAATCTGATGCTTAAGACAAAACACTGTTATGCTGTAGTCAGCTTCAAACTTTCTCATAATATAAAGTTTGTTCATTTGAAGTCTCTTTGAAAAAAAATGTGATGCACATATGTGGGAAATTTTAGAAAAATGGAACATTTCTGTCAAAATGAGTTTATTCTATTTTTTACACAAACTTCAACAATGCAGAAAATCAATAGCACTTCATCAAAACAAAGCAAAAAAAAACATAAGAAAGAACAAAATATTTCTCTTATTAAACCTGCAACTAGGTGACATAAGGATGACCTATTCTATTATTTACTCACATTTCTGCACATTCCTGATATTTACACTGAAGAAAAACCTAATTTTTTATAATCTAATAAATTATATATCCTAAAATCCAGAAAATTTACACAATTATTTAACATGTTTTATGATCAATTAAAACATTAAAATGTATCGACTATTGTTATCCGGTTTGTTTCAACTTTAAAGATGCAGGTATAAAATTTAAACAACAGTTTTATATCCAGTTCTATAAAATTATTTCTAGTATTTTTTCACTAATTTCATTTTTAACTCTAAACTAGACTGATATCAGAATAGTAATTTTTTGTTGCTAAAATGAGAATATCAAGATAATATGTAAATGTATCAGTTTAATAATTGTATATTCAACTCATTTTGTAAAAATATAATCTTTTCCCATTGAGGTATAAATATAATAAAGAAAAGTAACCATACTATTGTTTTAATTCTATGAATAAAAATAATATATAAATTTTACTCTAAGTTTACTAATAAGCCTGGATACTCTACTTGATCATTTATTTTGATAATAGAATAGAGGGAATCTAAAAACCTATTTCTGGTATTTTCTTAAATGATTTGAAATGTTTCCTGACATCATATACTCTTTATTTAACCATTTATTCTACTTCTGTAAACAAACCTTTTAAGTGGAAAATATTAACTACTAAATCTCAGCATGGATTACACTGGAGATAAAGAAAAAAGGGTTAGAATGAGGAATCCAAACTCAGCCACATCTTCACACATTGTTTTCATTTTACTTAAAGCAAATTCCGAGATGCATAGATGTTCAAATGAATAACCAAATAAAAGTGATTATTTAGATGATCTATAAATGATAGGTTATCAGTACTGCTGACGTGTTTTTTTTTTCAGCAGTGGCAAGATTTAGCATGGGAGACATCTATAGAGGGTTATAACAAGACATGCATTGGTTTAGTGCAAATCTCTGATTCAAATCAGATATCAATGGGGGATTTTACCTAGTTGTCTCATGGGCAAGTAATTTAGAGAACTATCAAATAATTTTATGATCACTTTAGAAATATATTTTTAGTGTAAAAGTAATTGGATTTATTTTGCTTTGTATTTTGTTGATATGAAATAGTTGAGGAAATGATGGTGAATGTAAGTCTTGAAGCATGTCAATTCATAGAATCAATTCAAAGGTAAAGAAATATTTTTTAAAAAGTCTACCAGCAGGTACATTATGTGTGGACATATCTATATCTTTTCATCTTATCCCTTCATCTAGCAAAACAGATGCTCTAAAATGAAGTTATTAGGATTTGGACAAAGACCTTTGGGAAAATATGCATTAGCTATGTTAAGTTACTGGCAAGAAACCAGGTATGAAACATAATCTGGCTAAGTAGTGGAAGGCCAGAGACAAAACTGGTTAAACTTGGCTTCAGGATGGCTGAATAGAGGCTGCCAGCACTCGCCTTCTCCACAAATAAGGGCCAAATGGTGAGTAGGTAACCATACTATAAATAGAGCTTGTAAGAGAGACAGACACTGGAATTCAGCAGGGAAGTGACAGAGAACCTCTGAGGCACAGATGGAGAGGGAAATAAAGCAGCCAACATGGCTGGGATTGACTCAGAGCCAGAAGGACTCACCATTGTGAGAGAAAGGTAAGCAAGATAGCCCCAGTCTATAGTTTCACCATGAATTCTACAATTCTAGCCACAGGAGAGCCCCTCAGCCTGTGTGGACCCTGAGACTAGTCGAGGAAGTTTCCTGGAGTTCATGTGATGGCATTGTTTCAGAGAGGGAGTTTGTGCTGGATCCCAGACATTCCCCAAGGTCCAAGAAGCTTTGAGACCCTAAACTACACCATACTACATTCTTCCCTGAGGCCAAACAGTCCCTGTATTTCCACAGTCCTGGAGCCTCACTGATCTCCCTCAACATTCACCTAGAAGCCAGAGTGTCACAACGCCATGTGGACTTAGCAGTACAGCTGAGTCCTCAGAACTCCAGCCGATAGTGTCCTATAGCCCAGGGAGCGGGCTGAGCAGTGCACTAGGAAGGCTGCCCCAGGATAAAGGGAGTTGGAGCCTGCACTCAGCAGAGCCTGAGAGCCATCTGCCTGGGGGCCACTGACACTGACAGAAACACAACCTCTTCCAGTGGGATGGCAGGCACACCTGCATGCAATTTCAGGGTTTATGAAACCAGCCCACTGATCAGGCACCATCCTGCCTGCCACTGCTGGTACCAACACATACCTGGACCTGAGGATGTGCCCTCTCTGCCCATCACCACAGGTGCCCAGCATGTCTTCTGGGGGCCTAGAGATCAAACTGTTTTGCCTATTACTGCTGGCATCCACACACACCTTCCAGGGGATTAAGGACAAGCTCTCCCAGACTTCTGCCACTTCCCACAAACTCTGTTCAGGGCTCTGGGTATGGGGCCAGCTTGTCCCACCAGTGGTGTATGCATGCACCATCCAGGGGCATAAGGAGAGGTCTACTCTGTTCAGTCCCAGCACCTGCATGCTTTCCTGGGAACCCGGAGACTGACCTGCTCAGCTCATTGTCATCACTGCTGGTGTCCATGTGTACGTCTCAGCAGCCCAAGGTTTGGCCTGCCACTATGACTGCCACCACACATGCTGTACACAGAGCCCAAGGGACCTCTCACCTGGTTGGCCCACTGCTGCTACTGCTGGCACTCTAGGCACTCAAGTATGCTGTCTGGGTAGTCATATACCAAGGACAAGACTCCCCAGGCCTGCCACTACCAGTGCCCCTGTATACCATCTGGAGTCCTGAAGACTGGCACACCTGACCCACTACCACTACCACTGGTGCCAAGGAACCAGCTTTCTTGGCATTCACATTTTTAGCAAACCATAAAACAAACTCGACTACAACCCAAGCCATTAAAGAACTCACAGATACAACTGACGCTGATCACAGCCAAATAAATCATTCAGAGACTACACTATTGTGCCTACCCAGATTCAAAGCCAAAGCAACCTCTCCAACCAACACTATAGTTACATCTGCAGGAAAAAGTCTTTCTATATGAATGCCAATCCATAATTTAAGAAATATGACTGTTACACTAAATGTGCAGATGTCAATGTAAGAACACAACATATAAAAAAAGCAAGGAAACATGACACTTCCAAATGAACACAATAATTCTCCAGGGACAGAGCCCAAGAAAAATAAAATCTATGAAGTGTCTGGAAATGATTTTAAAATAATAATGTCAAAGAAACTCAGTGAGACACAAGAGAACATAGGTAAGCAATACAGAGAAATCAGAAAAAAATTATAATCTCAATGAGACATTCAATAAAGAGATATTATAAAAAGAACCAAGTAGAAAATTTAGTACTGAAGAATTTAATAAATGAAATAAAACAATATCATTGAACACTCCAACAATAGACTGAATTAAACTAAAGAAATAATTTCTGAACTTGAAAACAGGTCTTTTGAAATAACCCAGTCAGACAAATCAAAATCACAGTGAGATATCACCTCATTCCAGCTAGAATGGCCATAATAAAAAGACAGAACAAATTTTGGCTAGGATATGCAAAAAGGAGAATGCTTACATACTGTTAGAGCAAATGTAAATTAGTACAGACACTATGCAAAACTGCATGGATGGTCCTCAAGAAACTAAAATAGAACTATTATATGATCCAGCAATCCCAATACTGCGTATATAGCTAAGGGAAATGGAATGAGTATGTTAAAGAAATATCTGTTCTCCCATGTTGATTGAAGCACTATTTACAATAGCCAAAATATGGCGTTACCTCAAGTGACCAACAATGGACAATAAATGAATAAAAGTGTCAACAATGAATGAAAAAAGAAAAATGTGCTGTATGTATACAATAGAACACTATTCATCTGCAATAAAATTCTGTTATTTGAGACAACATGGATTGAACTGGAGACATCACATCAAGTGAAATAAGCCATACACAGAAAGACAAATGCTGTATGTTCTCACTCATGTGGAATTGGGAAAAAAAAGAAGCAGAGAGTAGGTGGTTTCCAGGGACTGAGCAGGGGAGAGAAAATAAGAGAAAGGGGAGAGGTTGGTCAATGAATACAAAGTAGCAATTAGATAGAGGAGATAAGTTCTGGTGTTCTATTGAACAGTAGGGTGACATGGCTAACAGTAAGATATGGCATATTACAAAGTAGCTAGACATTTTGAATGTCCTCACCACAAATGTATGATAAAGGCATGAGGTGATGGTCACATTAAATACCTTGATTTTATCATTATACAACTTACATATGTATAGAAACATCAAATTATACCCCATGTGTACAATTATAATGTGTCAGTTTTTATAATAATAAAAAGAGAAAAAATGAAGAAATCCTATGTGACACATGGAACACCATAAAGTCATCAAATGCTTGAATTTTTGGAGTTCCAGAAAAAGACAAGATGGGTAAAAGCATTAAAAAAACCCTGTTTAATGAAAAAAGCTGAAAACTTCCTAAGTCTTGAAAAAGACATACACATTCAGATATAGGAAGTGCAACAATTCCAATAGATTTAACCTCAAAGTGTCTTCTCCAAGGCACATTGTTGTCCAATAGACAACAATGAGACAAAGACAAAGGGAGAATTATAAAAGCAGCAAAAAAACCCAGCAAGTCACATATAATGGGATCCCCATCAGACCAACAGAAAATTACATAGTAGATACCTTACAGGCAAGGAGAGAATGGGATGATAGTTCAAAGTACTGAAAACAACAATAACAGCAACAATCTGGCAGCCAAAACTATTATATCCAGCAAAGTTATTTTTCAAATATGAAGGAGAAATAAAATATTTCCCAGACAAGCAAAAATTGATGAATTCACCACTAGATCAATCCTATAAGAAATTCTAAAGGCAACCCTACATCTGAAAGTAAAAGGATGATATTTACTATCAGGAAAACACAGGAAGTGTAGAACTCCCTAGTACAGTAGATACATAAGTGAAAAAGAGAAATGACTCAAATGTAATCACTACAAAACCTACCAAATTGTAAAGGTAAGTAATAAATGAGAAAGAAATAAAGATATATAACACAGCCAGAAAACAATTAACAAAATGAGAGAAATAAGTCCCCATGTATCAATAATAACTTTGAATACAAAGAATTAAATTCACCACTTAAAAGACAGAAACTGGTTGAATGGAAAAAATACATGCATAGCCCAGCTTCATCTGAAAAGACACATATAAATGGAAAGTGAAGGGTTGGAAAAAGGTATTCCATGCAGATCAAAACCAAAGTGAAGCAGGAGTAGCTATACTTATATCATATGAAACAGACTTTAAGTAAAAAACTATAGAAAGGGACAAAGAAGGTCTTTGTATAATGCTAAAGGAATTAATCCATCAAGAGGATATCACAATTCTAAATATATATGCACCCAACACTGGAACACTCAGATATATAAAGCAAACATTACTAGATCTTAAGGGAGAGATAGACTCTAATACAGTAATCTTTGGAGACCTCAATGCCCCACTCTTAATATTGGAAAAATCATCTAGACAAAAAAATCAACAAAGAAACATTATATTTAAACTTCAATTTAGACCAAATGGACTTAACAAACATATGTAGAATATTTCATCTGACAGCATCAGAATACACATTCTTCTCACCAGTACATGGGATATTATTTTTGATAGATCATATGTTAGATCACAAAAAAAGTTACAACAAATTTTAAAAGGTCAAAATCATGTCAAGTATTCTTTCAGACTAGTGTGAAATAAAACTAGAAATCAACAAGATGAACTTTGGAAATCATACAAATATATAGAAATTAAATAACATGATTATAAACAACCATTGGGTCAATAAATAAATTAAGAAGGAGGTAAAAAAATTTCCTAAAACAAATGAAAATTAAAACACAACATACAAAAAGCTATGAAATCTATAAAAGGCAGGGCTAAGAGGGAAGTTTATACCAATAAATACCTACATCAGAAAAGCAGAATGATTTCAAATAAACAATCTAATTATGCACCTGAAGGAACTAAAAAAGCAAAAACAAACTAAACCCCGAATTAGTAGAAGGAAAGAAATAATAGTGAACAAAGCATAATTAAACACAATAGAGAATAAAAATCAATATAAAGAACTAACAAAATTAAAAAGGTAGTATTTGAAGAGACAAAGAATATCAAAAACTTCTAGAGGCAAAGAAAAAAGAGTGAAGTACCTATGCAACAATCCTGCATGATCTACATATGTACCCCAGAACCTAAAGTACAAAAAATAAATAAATAATCAGAAATCAAAAAGGAGACATAACTGATACTACAGAAATACAAAGGATTATTAAAGACTTATGAACAATTATATGCTAAAAATTGAAAAATCTAGAGAAAATGAATGAATTCCTGGACACATTCAACCTACCAGATCAAAACAGGAAGAAATAGAAAATGTGAACAGATCAATAATGAGTAACGAGGTTGAATCATTAGCAAAATGTCTTTCAACAAAGAAAAGCCCAGAACCAGATGGCTTTATTGCTGAATTCTATTAATCTTACTTATAAGGAAGAACTAGCACCAAGTCTTCTCACAGTATTCAAATTAAAGAGGAGTTCATTCTTCCTAATTCATTCTATGAGCTCAGCAGTACCCTGAGAATGAAACAAGAGCAGGACACAACAAATAAAGAAAACTACAGGCCAATATCCCTGGTGACCAGGCATGCAAAAACCTTCAACAAAATACTAGCAAACTCAATATAACAACACGTCAAAAAGATAATACACCATGATCAAGTGGGATTTATCCCATGGATGCAGGGATGGTTCAACATACAAAACTCAACAAATGTGACACATAACATCAATAGAATGAAGGACAAAAATCATATGATCATCTCAGTAGATGGAGAAAAAAGCATTTGGTAAAATTCAACATTGCTTTATGATAAAAACTCTCAACAAATTAGGTACAGAAGGAAATTACCTCAACATAATAAAGACTATATATGATGAACCTACATCTAACATTATGCTGAATGGGGAAAAGCTGAAAGTCTTTCCTCTAAGAATGAAAGCATGACAAGGATGCTCACTTTTACTATTCTTATGCAAGATGATGCTGGATGTCCTAGCCAGAGCAATCAGTCAACATAAATAAATAAAAGGCATTCAAATTTTAAAAGAGAAAGACAAATTGTTCTGTTTTACAAATGACATGATCCTATATTTAGAAAAATTTAAAGATTCCACCAAAAACTCTAAGACCTAATAAACGAACTCAGTAAGTTGAAGAATACAAAATCAGCATACAAAAATCAGGAGCATTTTTATTCACCAATAACAAACTAGCTAATAAAGAAGTGGCAGAAACAAATGGAAAGACATCCTATGTTCATGAATTAATACTGTTAGAATGACTATACTGGCCTGAGCAATCTACAGATTTAGTGTAATCCCTATCAAAATACCAATGACAGTCATCACAGAAATTTTAAAAATCCTAAAATTTGTATGAAACAACAAAGGAAGGCTGAATAGCCAAAGTAATCCTACGTGAAAGAACAAAGCTGGATTTGTCACACTACCTGACTTTAAAGTATACTACAAAGCTGTAGTAGTCAAACATCATGGTATTGGCATAAAACCAAATAGAGCAGAATAGAGAAGCCAGAAGTAAATTCACATATTTATAGCCAACTGTTCTTTACCAAAGTTGCCAGTAACATACAGTGAGGAAAGGATACTCCGAAACTAGATCTCTATAAGCAGAAGAATTAAACTATATCTCTGGCTCTCACAATATGCAAAAATCAACTCAAGATGAATTAAAGACTTAAACATAGACCTAATACTATAAAACTACTAGAAGAAAGTACAGGGGAAACCGTTGAGGACATTGATCTAGGCAAAGATTTTATGGCTAATACTTCAAAAGTACAGGCAACAAAAACAAAAATAGACAAATGAAACTATGTTAAACTTCCACAAATACTTTCACAAAGCAAAGGGAACAATCAACAAAGTGATGAGACAACCTGCAAAATAAGAGAAAATGTTTGCAAACTATTCATTTAATGAGATTGATGACCAGGTATATACAAGGTATTGAAACAAGTCAACAGCAAAGAAACAAATAATCCCCTTAAAAAGTGGGTAAAGGATCTGGATAGACATTTCTCAAAAGAAAACATAACAAATGGCCAATAGGCATATGAAAAAATGCTAAATGTTACTAATAATTAGGGAAGTACAAATCAAAACTACAGTGAGATATTATCTTACCCCAGTTAAAATAGTTATTATGAAAGGCAAAAAACAACAAATGCTGAAAAGAATGCAGAGAAAAGGGAACTCTTACACAATGCTGGTAGAAACATAAATTAGCATAGCAATTATGGAGAACCATATGAAAGTTCCTCAAAAAGCTGAAAACAGAACTACCATATGATACAGCAATCCCACTACTGGGGTATTTATCCAAAGGAAAAGATATCAATATAACAAAGGAATATGTGCAACCCCATGTTTATTGCAGCAATATTCATAATAGCCAAGATATGGAATCAATTTAAGTGCCTATCAATGGATGAATGGATAAAAAATGTGTAATATTTACACAATGGAATACTATTAAGCCATAAAAATATCTTGACACTTTCAGCCACGTGAATGAAATTGGAGGTCATTATGTTAAGTGAAATAAACCAGGCACAAAAAGACAAATATTGCATGTTCTTACTCATGGGTGGGAGCTAAAGATATTGTTCTCATGGATGTAAAGAGCAGAATGATGGTTACTAGAGGATGGAAAGGGTGAAGGTGTAGGGTTAAAGAGGTTGCTTAATGAGTGCAAACATACAGTTACATAGAATGAATAGGTCCTATTGTTTGATAGCATGGTAGAGTGACCACGGTTAACTACTTTATTGTATATGTTAAAATAACTATGAGAGAAGACTTGAAATGGTCCCAGTGTAAAGAAATAACAAATGTCTGAGGTGATGGATATCTTAAATAGCTTGATTTTATCATTCTACACTGTATACGTGTATCAAAATATCTGTATCCCATAAATATGTGTAATTATTATGTATCAATACAAATTGGTTAAAATCAGAAACCTATATAACATTAAAGACAAAGAAACAGTGTTTCAAATTTAAATGAATTTCATTACAAAAGAAAATAGGCACAAATTCATTGAGACACATTACAAAGATACAACAGTAGTTATTACCAACAGAGGTGATAAATATGAATATAAATCTTCAAATCAATTAAGGATGACAATTAGAAAATAAACAGCTATGTTGAAAGACAAGGAAGAGAAAATAGTATGTGCTCTGTTGATATTTGTTTAACTGTAGTGAATTATTGAATAGAGATGGTTGGTTATATAGTGAGCAGCAAACAGGCTGGAGTTAAATGGTTAAGTGACTTCTTCACCACTGGCTTTTAGGAGCAAGTAGTCATACTATTGATCAGAGTGAACTAGTCATAATGGAAAGATGGGCACATAGAAGAATGAGTTAGCTATGTAGAAATTTGACAGAAAAGAAGAAATACCTGTCTATATATAAAATTGTGAGAACAGGAAAATTAGCTGTCTGCATTAAAATCAAGAAGTCCTTCAAATATTATTGTAAGGATATTCTTTTAAATGAAAATAATTTGGAAAAGGCAAAATATGTATGTACTTTAAAGAAGGTTAAAGAATCTGACGTCATTATTTGGTTATCTGGGAAGATACCAGAAGTAATCAATCAAATTTTCATCACCTGGAAAAGTATGGGTACTATGAAATACCAACACGGTTTTCTGACTAGCAAATCATGCCAGACCCATTAAATTGTGTTCTGTGATAGGATTACAGGCTACAGAGACAAGAAAAAATGATAGTGACAATCCTTCTTTTTTTTCAGGTGGTCTTGGAATCTGCTCTTTGTCACATTTTCATTGAGAAACTTGAGGAAATATGACCTTAGCCACATTATATTTAGGCAGATGGATGCACAACATGCTTGAATATTCAACCAAAGGGAAATTGAAGTTTCAATTTCAAGTTGCACTAATATTTTGATATAACTCCCAAGCACTGATTCTTGGGATCATCCAGTCAACAGCTATTAGATAATTTGCAGTACGTAATTTAGAGTGTGCTCATCAACTCTCTGGGTAATTATAAATCTTAGTTGGTTTAAGGAGATAAAAATTGAAAGGCTATATAATATAAATACACAAATTAGACACCTGGAAGAAATTTTTCTTATTAGAATATTAATCAACAATGTGATGCTACTGTGAATACTGCCTGTACTCCACAGGAAATTCTTAAAAAGAGTATGATATGCAAGGACTTGAAAAAAATATTTTTGCCCTTTCCTGATTTTAGTTAATTACCATTAAGAGGCTTCCTTCTAATTTTAGTTACTAATACTATACTTTTAAATGAATCCAGAGATAAAATTTTGTCTTTTTGTGTTTTTAAGATGTTCTGCATTGAGATTATATTAATTTTGTAATTAGGTATATAAGCTACCTTTTAAACAATTATTAAAAAGTAAGCAAACACAAATAGTGTAGAGAAAATATAGAGGATATTACCCTATGAAATATTTCAGGAATAAAATAAATAAAATAAATTGAAGAGAGTCCCCATAAGAAAAACTTGACAAAATGAGGAGGGTTATTTAGCCTATGGTCAAAAGATATTTACAAATATGTAATATTCAATAGCCACTATGCTAGGCTATCACATACATCATCTCCCATTATCTTTAGAGGTACTGAACAGTACCTCTATTCAGTAAAAGAGAAAACATACTTGGAGCAAGCAGGCTGACTAGGTGACTTTGCCCAAGGTCTTACCAGAGCCAGGATTCAAACTTGATGTTTATTGACTTAAAATGTCCTTAACGGAAAGAGGAGTAAAATGTGTCTTCATTATTTGTGTGTTGTGTGCCATCACCATAGAAAAATGAAATAATTTTAAATTTATAAATATATATTTTAAGGGATATAGCAAAATTTTGCCAATTCTTTCTTTCAATATTGATTTAAATTGTTCTAGAGGGTTCAGTTTTTCCTTGTATAAAGGTAGAACAATTCCTAGAAAAGGTGCTTCTACTTCAGAATGTGAAGATTACAAAGGACCTCATTGCAACGACTGAACCTAAATTCTGTCATAAGAATACTTTTAATATATATTTTTTTGAGACAGGGTCTCACTCAGTTGCCCAGGCTGGAGTGCAGTGTCATGATCTCGTCTCACTGAACCTCCACCTCCTGGGTTCAAGAGATTCTCGTGCCTCAGCCCCAACAGTAGCTAGGACCACAGCTGTGTGCCACCACAGCCAGCTAATTTCTTTTATTTGTAGTAGAGATGGGATTTCACTATGTTGGCCAGGCTGGTGTCAAACTCCTGGCTTCAAGTGATCCACCTGCCATGGCCTCTCAAACTGCTGGGATTACAGGCATGGGTTGCGGCACCTGGCCAACTATACATTTTTTAAATAATCAAAACAAATGAATTATAGTGAAAAGTACTACAATGGGAGCTGAAGATATTTGGGATTCTGTCTGACATGGATTTTTCTATATTTTTTACTTGCAAGTATCCCACATTTTTTCAAAATCTCATCAAATTTATTTTTCAGTGCTCACTTCTCGTTTCAGGGCCCTTATTAAAGTTTTCTTTTTTGTAACATAAAATGGCTTTACATTTTAATATCATAAAATAAATATAGTAAAAATAAAATGCAAAATAAAGAAGAAAATAAAAAACATTTGCAGCATAAGTATTGCTAACTTTTGGAATGTAGCTTTCCAGGAGGACTGATAGATGGATAGAAATAATTACAATAAAATCTAATAATATGACAATACAAAGTAGGGATCATACATTATGTGATTATATGAAAATATCTTAATTTTCAATTAACTATGTACTGTAGCTTTTTATATAATTCATTTAAAAGGTTGCATAATACTCCATTGTATGCCAATTCTGTCATATACTCAAGACAGTTCTGTATAACTGTATATTGAATTTGCTGACAGTTTCCTTTTTTATGAAGAGTACTATAATCAGCATCATTATACATATATCTTTGCAGACTTTCAGATTATTTTCCTATAAATTCCTAGATGTAGAAATGCCGTCTCAGTGGGTATGCATAAACATTTTGTTAGATACCCACTGGGAACGATCATCTAGTAATTGCAAAAATATTTGCCGGGCACTTCTCTAGGTGCTAGAATAATGGCTGTGAATAAGATAATAAGTTCCTTGCTCTTATTGAGCATACATTTATGGCAGAAATAAACCATGAACAAATAAACATAAAATAAAATGTCAGAGTATTAAGAGCAAAGAAAATAACATAGGGTGGCATGATAGTGGGTGGCTAAGGGACAACTTTAGCGGCTCTGGGAAGGCTCCTCTAAGGAAGGGACTTTTATTCTGGTGATTAAATTGTTAAGAAGAAGCCATGTATGAAAATTTTCAGGAATATATACAGCTCAAAGCATCTGGAAATTCAAGGTCCTTATGTTGGAAATTAGGTTAGTGGTCAAGGATCAAAAATTAGCTGGTGGCTAGGGCACACTGAGGTGAGTGAGAGAGTAATCTGAATGAGGAAGAGACTGGATTATGCAGTCCAGGAGGCCAGAGCAAGAAATGTGGGCTTTATCCTGAATATAAGGGTAAGTTACTAGTTACTAGAATATTTTAAATTTCAATTTAATTATGATTATATACATATATAATTTAATATGTACTGAAAATATGTGTGTGTATATATATATATTAAAGCATGAATAGCATAAGTGTATAGCACATGAGTTATTCAAAAACTGAACACAGATTAAGAAAGAAAACATTACATCATTCTCAATCTCCCTTTATGCCCTCTTCCAATCACTGCTTCCTACCAAAGGTAACTACCCCCATGATTTCCAACATCATGGATTAATTGCACCTGTATATATGGACAAATCATTGCACAGCATGAATTTCTGTGTTTGCTTTCTTTTGTTTAAAATTATGTTTGATTCATCTACATTTAGGCATTCACCTGAAGACAGAAAGGTAGATAAACAAAAGTGAAGGGACTTCACCATGGAGCCCTGGAGAACTCCTACATTTAGATTGAGCAGAAAAAGTTGCAGACACAAGAGATATTCTGTCTAGTGTCCAGTGAGGCAGGAGGAAAATAGGAACCCATGGTGTCATGGCCAAGAGACAGTGCTTTAGGAAGGGGAGTGGTAAACAGTGATGAAATATGGTTGTGCTACTGAGCAAGATGAAACCAGATACACCCGAAGGGGTTTGATATCACGGAGGCAATTGACTAATGGTACTTCAAAGAAGAGAATGCAAAGTGACGAAGACTGCAAATTCAGAAAACTCATTCCAAAATTTGTAACAAAACATAAAGTGCTCTTGAGATGGCAGATACTATAGTATATTTTTATAATGTATGATGATGAAAATAATTCAGTGGCGAGGGAAGATGAGGATATGGAAGGACAGAAAAATTGTATGAATGACAACTGTGAGAAAGTGAAAGAGGATTGAATCCAGAGCACAAATGAAAAGACATCTATATTAGGAGCAGACATAGTTCAATCTTAACAGGTAGAAAGATATCAACTGTGGAGTAGATGCAGGTACTTTGATATATTTGATGACAGATGAGTTTTCGTCTTCTATGAATCCCTCTTTTTTCCTTTCACTCCTCTACTATTACTGTGTATAACCTACTATCACTGTGTATAACCTACTATCACTAGTATAATCAATCTTACTGATCTTTTGAAAAGAGAAATGAAAACTTGTATCTCCATTTAATTGTATACATATGATTTTTAGAGAGGTAAACATTTTGCCTATGTTTATTGGCCATCTGGATTTTTAAAGCTTGCTAATTAATCTATATTTGTTGTTTGTTCATTCAAAAATACCTTTCTGGAGGATAATTGTATTGTTTGTACCACAAAGGGTAAATGCTTGAGGGTATGAATACTCAATTCTCCACAATGTGATTATTATACATTATATTCCTATATCAAATCATCTCATGTATCTATAAATATATATACCTACTATGTAACTTCAAAAATTAAAAATAAAAAATTTTAAACTAAAAACAAAAACACCTTTTTGTTCCCATCACATAAGCAATAACTTGACTAGAAACAACATCCTTGCCTTAATTTTTTCTTTGAAATTATATAGATATTGGCTGGGCACTGTGGCTCACACCTGTAATCCTAGCACTTTGGGAGGTGAGGTAGGTGGATCACTTGAGGTCAGGAGTTCGAGACCAGCCTGGCCAACATAATGAAACCCCGTCTCTACTAAAAATACAAAAATTAGCCAGATGTGGTGGCACATGCCTGTAATCCCAGCTGCTCGGGAGGCTGAGGCAGGAGAATCACTTGAACCCAGGTGGTGGAGGTTACGGTGAACCGAGATTGTGCCACTGCACTCCAGCCTAGGGTACAAGAGTGAAACTTCATCTAAAAAAAATATGTAGATAGTTTTCTATGGTTTTCTGTCATAATATATTGTGGAGGTTAAGTGTGAAATTAGTTTCCCTTTGTAGGTGTTGTATTTCTTCTAAATGCATACTTCATGGAATTACTTCTTTATCCTTGAAATTTATTACTTAGTAAAGAATAATCAGAAAAAAGCCCTACGACTACCTGGCTTTTCACATGAGTGGCCCATGCCTTGCTCACACACAGGCATGCTGTGCTGCTGATGGTGCTCAGTCCCGACAATGACTTCAGATGGACTTCTCCAGATATCCGTGAGTGATACCTCCAATTCTAGCACTCCTAGGTAAGAAAGATCCCATCTACGTTAGCAGACATTGCTCTTAAGAACATCAGTCTTCATGCCTGAAAGGGGATTCAATGTGGTAGTCCTTACTTCAGCCCACATGCTTCCAATAAAGGAGGCAATTTGGTGAAAAGAATACCGTAATTCCTCCCAATGCTTACCGCTACATTTCAGTTCTATTTCAGAAATGGGAGTTTCTAATTATCAGCACTCAGTATCTTCATTTATTTTTACAGATGTGTTGCCTTTCTTCTATTTGTGTAATATATTCCTCAGCATTCCATCTTGTCAGCATTGATTATTATAATATCCTGTATAATATTCTTTCCTTCAAACTTTCAAAACTTCTCTTTGGTTAATCTAGTCCGCTCTTGGTGTGTGTGACGGGGAGGAGGAGGGAGTGCATCTAATCCTGTCATGCTACTATGTTTTCCAGAATATCAAATTCAGTCTCTATCATCAGATTTCCACAGCAAGTTTTGCTTTACTCTGTATTCCATGCTAAACTCTAGTGGCCGCTTGGAGCTGCTATTATTTCTTCCTCTCTTTTTTTTAAAGTATGTAAACCCTCATCCTTCATCTTTGTGTCTGTAGCAATCTGTATAGGATCAAGATCTTCTGGTTAACACATGTTCTGTTGTCTGAGACAATGGGAGGTGATTTTTAAAGTTCCTCTAGTGGGAGAGGTACTTTTCTGCCCGGACTTCAGCCATATATTAGAAACATAAATTATCTACCATTTCCTAACACTATGAACTCTCTCTCTCTCTCAAAAGGTATTTTATTACTAAGCATCCTTAATCATATTCATGCCCAATATCACAGGTATTACAAAGTAATTATAATTAAAATACTTTTGCATTTAAAGAGAGATAAATATACCCTATGTGGATAATGAGTTGGGGATGATAAAGAAAAGGAATATAAGAGAAGCAGAATAAGACCCAGGGCTTGGGTTTGAATGCTAGCTCTGGTTCCCACTTACAAGTAGAGTGGCCTAAAATTACAACAAAGTACCTGTTATAGGCTAAATAGTAATCCCTGTTATCCCAATTGCACATGTTGAAGTCCTAACACAAGTAGCTTATAACAAGACCCTATTTGAGACAGGATCTTTACAGAGGTAGCTAAGCTAAAAATGAGATGATTATACCGTTCCCTAATCTAATATGACTGATATCTTTATCAGTTGGCTTAGGAGTGGGTTTTTTTTTTTTGAAAAAAAAATATAGATAGTCTACTAACTAGACTAATAAAGAGAAAAGAGAGAAGATCCAAATAAACACAATTCAAAATGGCAAAGAGGATATTACCACTAGCTCCACAGAAATAAAAATAACCATCAGAAACTACTACAAATGCCTCTGTGCACACAGACTAGAAAACCTAGGAGAGATGGATAAATTCCTGGACACATACACCCTGCCAAGACTGAACCAGCAAGAAACTGATTCACTAAACAGATCAATAATGAGTTCCAAAATTGAATCAGTAATAAATAGCCTACCAATCAAAACAAAGCCCAGGACCAGATGAATTCACAGCCAAGTTCTACCAGGTATACAAGGAAGGGCTGGTACCATTCCAACTGAAACTATTCCAAAATTTGAGACGGAGGGACTCCTCCCCAACTCATTCTATGAAGCCAGCATCATCCTGACAGAAAAACCTGGCAGACACACAACAAAAAAAGAAAACTTCAGGACAATAGCATTGATGAACATTGAGGCAAAACTCCCCAACAAAATACTTGCAAACCAAATCCAGCAGCACATCAAAAGGCTAATCTACTATGGTGAAGTAGGCTTCATCCTCAGCATGCAAGGTTGGTTCAACATACACAATGAATAAATGTGGCTCATGTTAACAGACCTAAAGACAACCACCACATGATTATCTCAACAGATGCAGTAAAGGCTTTCAACAAAATTCAACATTGCTTCATGTTAAAAACTCTCAATAAACTAGGTACACAACTCAAAATAATAAGAGCCATCAATGACAAACCCATAGCCGACATCATACTGAATGGGGAAAAGCTGGAAGCATTCCCATTGAAAACCAGCACAAGACAAGAGTGCCCTCTCCTGCCACTTCTATTCAACATAGTATTGGAAGATCTGGCCAGATAAATCAGGAAAAGAAAGAAATAAAGGGCACCAAACTAGGAAGGGAAGAAATCAAATTATCTGTTTGCAGACAACATGATTCTATATTTAGAAAACTCTGTAGTCTTGGTCCAAAGCTTCTTCAACAAAGTTTCAGGATTAAAAATAAATGTACAAAATCACTAGCATTCTTACATACCAACAACAGCCATGCTGAGGGCCAAATCATGAACATAATCCCATTCACAATTGTCACAAAAGGAATAAAATACCTAGGCATGCAGGTAACCATGGAGGTGAATTATCTCTACAATGAGAATTACAGAACACTGCTCAAATAAATCAGAGATGACACAAAAAAATTAAAAAACATTACATGCTCATGGATAGAAAGAATCAATACCATTAAAATGGACATACAGCCCAAAGCAGTTTACAGATTCAATGCTATTCCTATCAAACTACCAATAACATTCTTCACAGAACTAGAAAAAACTATTTTTATATTAATACGAAACAAAAAAGCCTGAATAGCCAAGGAAATTCTATGCAAAAAGAACAAAGGTGGAGGCATCACACTAGTAGACTCTAAACTACACTATAGGGCTACAGTAACCAAAACAGCATGGTACTGGTACAAAAACAGATACACAGACCAATAGAACAGAAAAGAGAGCCCAGAAATAAGGCTGCACATCAACAACCATCTGATCTTCAAAAAAGCTGATCGAAACATGCGATTTGGAAAAGACTCCCTATTCAATAAATGGTGCTGAGACAACTGGCTAGATATATGCAGAGGTTTGAAACTGGACCCCTTACTTACACCATATACAAAAATTAACTCAAGATGAATTGAAGACTTAAATGTAAACCCCAAACCTATAAAAACCCTGGAAGATAACCTAGGCAATACCATTCTGGAGATAGAAACCAGTAAAAATTTCATGTTGAAGACATCAAAACAATTGTAACAAAAGCAAAAACTGACAAATGGGATCTAATTAAACCAAGGAGCTTCTGCATAGCAAAAGAAAACTATCAGTAGAGTAAACAGACAATTTACAGCATGGGAGAAAATTTTTGCAAACTCTGCATCTGGCAAAGGTCTAATATCCAGTGTCTATAAAGAACTTAGACAAATTTACAAGCCAAAACAAACAATATCATAAAAAATGGACAAAGGACATCAACAGATAGTTTTCAAAAGAAGATATACATACAACCAACAAAAATTTAAAAAAGCTCTATATCACTGATCATTAGAGAAATGCAAATCAAAACTACAATGAGATACAATCTCACACCAGTCAGAATGGCTGTTATTAAAATGTCAAAATAAAACAGATGCTGGTGAGGTTGTGGAGAAAAGGGAACACTTATACACTTGGTGTGAGTGTAAATTAGTTCAACTATTGTGGAAAGCAGTGTGGCAATTCCTCAAAGAGCTAAAAACAGAACTACCATTTGACTTAGCAATTCTATTACTGGGTATGTATCCAGAGGAATATACATCATACTACCATAAAGACACATGTAGGTGAATGTTCATTGCAGCACTCCTCACAATAGCAAAGACATGAAATCAACACAAATGCCCATCAATGACAGATTGGATAAAGAAAGTGTGGTGTATCTACACCATGGAATACTAGGCAACCATAAAAAGAATGAGATCATGCTTTTGTGGGAATGTGGATGGAGCTAGAGGCTGTTGTCCTTAGCAAACTAATGTAGGAACAGAAAACAAAATCTCACATGCTCCACTTGTAAGTGGGAGCTAAATGATGAGAACTCGTGGACACAAAGAAGGGAACAACAGACATTGGAGCCTATTTGAGTGTGGAGGCTAGAAGGAGGGAGAAGAGCATAAAAAATACTAATAGGTACTATGCTTTGTACCTGTGTGACAAAATAATCTGTACACCAAACCCCCATGACATGAGTTTATCTATGTAACAAACCTGCACATGTAACCCTGTACCTAAAATGAAAGTTAAACAAACAAACAACAACAACAAAAACAATGACAAAAAAAGAAGATGAAGAAGAGATCTGGACAGATGCATACGAATCTGTCATTATATTGAAGACATTATATTGACACAGGAAGAAGGTGGCCCTCTACAAGCAAAGGAGAGGCTTGGA
The DNA here is from genome assembly GCA_963573385.1 of Cacajao melanocephalus. Classification (NCBI taxonomy): domain Eukaryota; kingdom Metazoa; phylum Chordata; class Mammalia; order Primates; family Pitheciidae; genus Cacajao; species Cacajao melanocephalus. Next base: position 169,636 of record CAUYLG010008009.1, on the reverse strand, counting down.
ACAGATCCATCCCACTAGGCTATCAGAACCCTGTTGACACCTTGATCTCATATTCTGGCCTCCTAAACTCTGAGATAATAAATTTCCATTGTTTAAACCACTAAATCTGTGGTACTTTGTTAGGGCAGCCCTGGAAAACTAATACAGTAGCTTTGTTTTCTAAGAAAAAAATAGGAATATTCCCAGTTGTTTCATAGTGTTTTTGTGAATTAAATAATAATAGAATAAAAATGATAATGATATCTATAATTGGTCAACATTTATGATATGTTTGGTGCAACTCAGTGATTTACACCTGTTGTAAATATCTAGCATGGTGACTGCCACACAGAAAAGTAAACATTCTACTTTCTCTTATTTATTGCAGAGAAGAGATGCTGAGATAAAAATATATGCAATAAGGCAGTATATTTTTGGAGGTAAGACGATGCAAAAATATAGAAAGTAAAAAACTAAAGAGATCGCCCAAAAAGAAAAAGAAACACCTTATAGGAAGTAGAAAAGGTGTTGAAGCCTCCTTACAATAGAGTGTAGCAATCAGATTGGAAGTAGTAAGAACAGTCAGTAACTAGTGCCCAGGCTGAACAGAGAACATGTTTTATTGTAAAGTACTTTGTAGGTTTATTTAGCTAGAACTGTCACAATGTGCCTGAGGTTTTATTGACATGTGATCCCACAGTTTGTATAGTGACTATTATTAATATAATTGTTTTAACAATGTTAATAGTAAAGGTTATCATGAAGTTATACATAGCATTATGTTGACTGTTTTTTATTTTCTTTTTAGCTTTCTGAGTTAGTGACACATTATTGCAGCAAAACATATGTAGGGTCAATTCATGCTGAATAGTTATTAGAAACCATGATAACAAAAGTCATTACACTGCAGTTCAGTTTTGACAGTAAAATTTCTGCAACATTATCACAAATCCTCATGCATTAGTGCAATGATCCTTACTATAGTTTCATATTAGAATCAAAAGATTGCTGTAGCCTGCTTGATACAAAAAGTCAAGCAAGCCAAATTCTTTTCTGCTTTCACAGATAACATTTTTGCTCTTTTTCTATGTACATCATGCAGACAGTAGCTTTGTTTTATATACTTTTCTCAATAACCTATGAGTACAGTGCATATCTTTCTTTAAAATGATAATTTTTTTGGAAAGATGACACAATTCTGATACCCAGCACCAAGAGAAATAACTAGAAAGGGATTTTATATCTGACACAGCCTCACATAATTCTAAACACTATATTCACTGCATTGCTATTTTTCTTTTTCTCAGATAATGTATTGCCTGTGTGTATGTGTTGTTTTATATGTTAATTAGTGATTCACTATGAGGGAGATGTGAGATTTTAAAAAAGAACAGTTGTCATTTTCAGGATTATTTTGATAGGAAATCTGTGATAATTACTCTTTAACTGACAAAAGGAAAGTATTTTTAATGTCTATCTGTCCACAACATTTTTTCATAGTCACCTATTAAACTCTTAAAGGTTCAGACTGTAGCAGTAAATTCCTTTACTCAAGGTACATTTCTAGAAAGCAGGCAAACATTTAACTTGTTAATAGTGTCTAGTAAATGAGTTGAGGAACTTCCTAAAATCAAGTAATTTCTTTTAATAGAATCAGGTGTACACAGGTATACACAGAATATGAATAATTAGGTTGGGCATGGTGGCTCACTTTTGTAATCCCAGCACTTTGAGAGGCCAAGGTGGGCAGATCACTTGAGCTCAGGAGTTCGAGACCAGCCTGGACAAAATAGTGAAACACCACCTCTACCAAAAGTACAAAACATTAGCCAGGCATGGTATCATGCACCTGTGAGCCCAGCTACTCAGGGGACTGAAGTGGGAGGATCACCTGAGCCCAGGAGGCAGAAGTTGCAGTGAGTCGAGATCATGTCACTGTACTCCAACCTGGGTGACAGAGTGAGACCCTGTATCAAAAAGAATAATATGAGTAATTAGAGCACAACATGAAAAATATATTCTCTGGAAATTTGGATACAGACAAAATCCTACTTAGTTAAGCATAATTGAAATGATTGTATGGCTCACTATGTTATCAGAGCCTCTCATGATGTAAGAATCCTTTGAAAATAAAAATAATCATCCCTAAGTTATTTGATATTTATTGTCTTTAATTCACTCTTGGTTAACAAAAAGTGATGAGTTTACAATGTGTTTTGATTTCATATGATCTTTCTTAACACAAGGTAATCAAAGTCGTTCCTATAAAGATTCCATTGCCACTGTTCAGGTTATTTTATGATAGCTTAAAAATAATGATAATACCTATTTTGATTCTTATTCTCTCTTTACACATACTGAACAATTTGTGAAGTATGCTACATAATCTCATTTAATAACCACAACAAATGTAAATGAAATATATGTAGAACTTCCTAGGTATTAAAGGCTGTTAGAAATCTTTACACGTATTAAAGTGGTTGTCAGAAAAACTGTATCAAGTAGATTCTGCTATTATTCTCATTTTACAGATCAGAAACCACAGGCTCAGAGAGGTAAACAACTTGCTCAAAATCATAGCTAGGAAGCAAAAGGGCACGATTCAAACTCAGGAAGTCGGGCTCTGTGCTACACTGTTCTGCCCATTTTATGATCAAATCCTTGTTGAAACACCTTTTGTGCACATTTTGGTAATATTCCTTAGAGAAAAAAGGTATGAATGTATTAAGGCTCTTCCTATATATTGTCAATTTGTTCTTCATAGGGAGCATTTCAAAGTACAATCTCACCACTGGTGAAAAGTGTCATTTTCAGTGCTTCCTCCAAAAACTAGATATCATCATTGTAAAATATTATGCTAATCTGGTGGGTGCAAACGCTATCCTGTTGTTTTCTTTTCCTTTTTTAAAAAGCTATTAAGGATGCTTCTCTCCCTTTTATTTATCAACTTGCTTTGTATTTTTAAAATATTCAACAAAGGCAAGACATACCAAGGTAACACTTATTTAAATATTTTTTCATGATTCTGCTAGAGAAGTTATCTTTTAAGTGACATAGAGTAGCACTCCATGGGATAAAAATATTAAAGTTCATGTTTGTCACAGATGTTGAAATATTTTCACAGTTTTAAACTCACAGACATTTAATTTTTATGTCAGAAAACATATAAATTATTATTTTAAAAAGATTTCTTCTTTTTCATGATGTTGATAAAAACTCTTCTCATTTCAAGATCAGACATCTATTCAACTACATCTTGTGTTTATATTTAACACTTTAATGCATTTGTGGCTTTTGGCATGGTTCAAGGAAGGATTTATTTGCAATTTCCCAAAGCCATACAGTAAGCCTTGCACCACTTTGTTGAAAAGACTATGTTGTCATTTCTTTGCATTTTTGCATTTTTATACAATAAAATGCTTGGCATATTAGGACTTTACTTTTATTTCTAGGCAGTCCTTGTGATGCATTGAACTTTTTGTCATTGGTATAACTTGTTACACTTTTTGCAGCTTTATTATTAGTTTCAGAACAAACTAGAAAAATTATCCCCTCATTTTCTCCATAATTTTAAAAATCTGTTTCCATGTTCCAGTATAGAATGCTTTTATCAGCTTCCAAAAAATATTCTTTCAGTTTGTTTGGAATTGCTTTAAAATTATAGTGTTAAGATGCCAGACAGATCTCACCAAATTAAAATATTGAGTATTGTTATTGAGTATTGTTATTGAGTATTGAGTATTGTATGTCATAACAATACTGTTTTATTATCTTTTCCATTTGTAAAATTTTACAGGTTCCTTCGTGAAGATTACAATGACATAATTTATATTAGGTGTTTCTAGGAAGTTTTTGGCTGTTGTAGCTATTGCAAATGGAAACTTTTCATTTGTATATGTGTTCTAATTGGTGTTTGGTGGTATAAGATTTGGATTAACTCCCCCACCCCAACTGTCATTAGTGAGTCTATCCTTTATTCCTGGTATTAGACATGTATATATATCTATATCTATATCTATATCTATATCTATATCTCTATATATATGATTTTCTACCCTATAATCCTCTGTCAGTTTTACCTGGGCATTTGATTTCCTCCCATGGTGCTATGCCTTTATTCCTTAGAGCCTCTGCACGTTTTTCTAACTGATTATCATAATGTCTCTACTACTTACACTTCAGTCCTCTCTACCCATAATTCATCCCATATTCTCAATCCCCATTTAATTCCTATTATAGAGTAGAAGATTATGTTATAGTCATATAATCACACTACAGTTTGATACAAGAAATGAGGGACACATATTTATCTAAATAATAGAAATATTAGTAGCCACATCTTCTATATGCAAAATATAGTTTGTAAAAAACTGTTCTAGGTGCTTTACATTTAAGACATATATTTATGCTTCATAGAGTTGTTCAGAGAATTAAGATTACATATAAAAGCTAACAAAGTGCCTAGCACATAGTAGTGCTTCATAAATGGGAATTATTAGTTTATTGTTTTATACAACCATCCTACAAGGGAGATATTCATATTCCCTCTTATCAGAGGCTCATAGGATTAAATAAGCTGTCTATAGGTTTTCCATCCCACCTTCAATGGCAGTTAAATTCTGAAGAATAAATAAATGACTATAGAAAATATTTAGCATATAAATATACGTTTTCCATATTAATACTTATTTTAATAAGTGATTATAAGGTATAGTTCTGTAGATTTGGGAAAAGATGATTACAAAATCAGTTTTTCCAAATGTTAATGTCATTGCGATGCATATGCACAGCTCAAAATGAAAAAATCATTTACAGATAATCCCACAAAATTGAAAATCAGTTGCAGTTATATGTCATGTATTAGATAATGAGAAAATATGCCGATCATAAAAGGTGTATTTGAGAATATTTTACTTGTTTTATTGTAATTTTCTAAACATCAGTTTTAAGTGATCAAAACAATACTATTTCATTTTATTCCTCTACTATAGCATCAAAAAAAAGTCAGCATTCTGGATATGTACGGATTCTAAGGAACGTATTTATTTGAGAATATTCCAAATTATTCTATGGCTTTCTAGGTAATATAAAGAATACTTATTTTTTATTAAAGTTATATATCAGTGAAATATTATGAAAGTACAGTTTGTGACATACTGTCTCTTATTCTCTTATGCTTATTTATATATATATTATATATATATGCTTATTTATATATATATTTTATATATAAATTTTATTGTATATTTTATATATATATAAATAAGCATAAGATATACATTCTTTATATATTCTCTTAATATAAGCATAAGATATATATTCTTTAAATATAGTCTCTTTATATATATTCTCTTTATATATATAAAAATATATGTATTTTTATAAATGTATTCACTTTATAAATATATTCTCTTTATATATATATATGCATATTCACTGTATATATTCATGTATGTTCACTGTGGCACTGTTTACAATAGCAAAGACCTGGAATCAACCCAAATGCCCATCAATGATAGACTGGACAAGGAAAATGTGGCACACAGACACCATGGAATACTATGCAGCCATAAAAAAAGATGAGTTTCTGTCCCTTGTAGGGACACGGATGAATCTGGAAACCATCATTCTCAGCAAACTGACACAAGAACAGAAAATCAAACACTGCATATTCTCACTCACAGGTGGGTGTTGAACAATGAGAACACATGGACGCAGGGAGGGGCATCACACACTGGGGTCTGCCTGGGTGGGGAAGGGGAGGGACAGCACGGGGTAGGGAGGTTGCAGAGGGATAATAGGAGAAACCAGATATAGGTGACAGGGGGATGGAGGCAGCAAACCACATTGCCATGTATGTATCTATGCAACAATCCTGCATGATCTGCACGTGTACCCCAGAACCTAAAGTACGATAAAAAAATTAAATTTAAAAAAAACAATAAATGGACATGAAAATCTTACTACTATGGTAAAGAAAACATGCTAAAACTGATTTATGGTCATTGTTGCACAACTTGGAAATTTACTACAACATCACTGGATTGTACTGTTGGAATAAATTAATTATATTATATGTAAAATATGACTCAATAAAGTTATTTAAAAAATAAAAAAAGAAAGATACATAAATTAAAATTTCACTCAAAACTGGTATTGGACCAAATAATTGGTTTGATTTAAGCCAAGTTTACTTCTTTAAAGTATTGGCCAGCAATAAGCTCCCAGTCTTGGTATTTTCCTTATGGAGTTAGGACAACAAAAGGGAGATTAATTGAGATAGAACAATAGACTCTCAGCTGTCTACTTCTGTCCCAGGCATCACCAAAGTTCTTCACAGGTCTCTTGAGGAAAACTCTTCAGAGAAATGGGACAGTATAAATTTAATGCAAGCTTATCAGTCCGTGAAGTGTGATAATGCCTTTAGAACAAATGTTTGTGTGTGTGTGTGTCTGTGTGTGTCTGTGTGCATGTCCACATGCCTGTATTCTAAGAAATGGAAGCAGAGACACTGATAGGGTCTTCAAATAGCTGTTATGGGGAAAACTATTATTTTATGGTTTTCATATGAAAGAAGTAAATTTCTATCTACATTTAAACAAGCAGACAGAAATCACTATCCAAGCACAATTTTATGGTGTGCAGGACAACAAGCAATACGAAATACTTATAAAAATGAGAATCAAACAGCTTTCACATTTCTCTAGGAAAATAACTTTATTGCCAGAATTGACTTTGGCTCCTAAGCACATCAATACAAAATGAGTATTAAAGGAAACTGTGTTTGAAAGTTGATGAGAATGGTAGGAGAAAATGTATATAATCTACACATGATACAATTTTTTGAGAATTTAATATGGAAATGTTGTCTAGTGAGACCCAGGCAAGATAGATTAAATAGCAAAGATACATAATTCTTCTCTTGGTGGGGTAAATAAAGGATACTGAAGAGCTCTGATTCTACACTAATCTACGCTATAATCTGGACTCGAGATCATAACCTCTGGCACGGAAGCAAAAATAAGGTGGCATTTTCCCGTGACTTCTGCAGTATCTTTGTCAGCTTTATAGTAAATCTTGAAGTTGGCTAGTGTCAATCCTCTGACTTTATTCGTCAATATTTTGCTAGTTATTTTTTGTCTTTTTATGCCTTTCTCTTTCTTTCTTTTTTTTTTTTTGTTTTTGTTTTTGTTTTTTTTTTTTTTTTTAGTCTAACTATTTTCACCGAGGCTGGAGTACAGTGGAACAATCTTGGCAGCTCACTGCAAACTCTGCCTCCCAGGTTCAAGCAATTTTCCTGCCTCAGCCTCCTGAGTAGCTGTGATTACAGGTGCCCACCACCACGCCCAGCTAAATTATGTATTTTAGTAGAGATAGGGTTTCACCAGGTTGAACAGGTTGGTCTCGAACTCTGACCGCAGGTAATCTGCCTGCCTCAGCCTCCCAAAGTGCTGGGATTACAGTATACTTCATATAAAATTTAGAATCATTTGATTGATATCCATAAAATATGCTGGCATTTTTATTGGGATTGTATTGATATCAAGTTGGAAAGAATGGGTATCTTAACAATACTGAGTTCCTCTCCATGAATATGGAATATCTCTCCATATATTTAGATCTTTGATTTGTTTCTTTCATTCATTTTGTGCTCTTCCTCATATAGATCTTATGCATATTTGTTAAATTCACTTCATTCGTATGTGTGTTAATATAAAAGGCATTGTGTTTTAGCTTTCAAATTCCAATTGTTCATTGCTGGGATTTTAAATTTCAGATTCCAATTGTTCATTGTTGATATATAGAACAATTGGTGATTAATAATATATTTTGAATAACTGAATGAATGAATTACAAGTATTCTATGAGGATCAGAAGTATTCCCTAGAGGCCAACACACTCAGCTGCAGAGTAGTTTTCTAATTCATGTCTCTGTGATTTTTTTCACAGACCCAAGTCACTTAAAAGAGATGCTTACATCTCAGCTATTGGTCTAGTCAAACCTTCAAAAAAAATCATAGCATATTCTCAACTACAGTTTATTGGAAAGAACATTTAAACATGAGTAAAAAAAACTAAGTTGTAGGACAACATGTCTTCTACTTAGTTGTGTATGTAATAAATCACTAAGCCACTCTGGCTTCCCTGAGATTCTTCCTCTAAAAATTATTTTTTAAAGAGAAGGGCAATATTTCTATAGGCACTTCTTGTTCAAGTTTCACAATTTAGAATTATGAAACCTACCTATAAACCGTATGAAAATTAAATATTCTCCAAGTAAATAGGTGATCCTTTCCCCAGAAAATCATTGAAAAAGTGGCTCCAATGAAATAAAATTATAAAAACAACTAGTAAATCAAATAATCTATTTCAGTTGAACACCAGAGATATCATATGCAATCTACATGTTTTTTTTCCAAGTTTTACATAACCTGATTAGTCATAATAGAACTTTTTAATTAATGTTATAGTAAATAGGTAGCATTATAATTCTGAAATAAGTTAGATATAAGAAAAACCTGAATTTTATTCCCATCCCAGAATCTCCCTCTACTTGAGCAATCTTGTATGACACTCAATCTCAGTTCCATATCTTATATTGGGAGAGTTAATAGTAACAGAAAATTCCCCAGGATTATTGAGAGACACTAAAAGATAATACTTGTAAACTATATAGCACAAATACTTTGTCCACATAAGTATTTGTTACATGTTGGTTGATTCTGTAATAATTTTCATTCACTTAGTTTGAAAACACTGGGATTTGTAGTAAGCAAGGGTAAAGCTTTACAAACGGCTAATGAAATAATTTTAAAAATATATTTTAACACATTTGGAAAGCCATCCTGTTTTCAATCAACAGGCCACATCAGTATCTGCATGCTTGCTTAACTTACCTTTCTGTGCAGGCACAAAGAATCTGAGGTGTCACTTAAAACAAATGCATGGTGATTCATCAAAATACCCATAGATATTTTTATTTTTAATATAAACTATTAAAAATGGCATATTTTTATTAAAAGTATTTGAAGGCTTCTAACGAAAATGTCTGTATTCACATGGAAGTATAATCTGTTTTTCAGAGATTTTTCTTCATTTTTTTCTAGTGTTTATTTTAATTTTGACATCTGAGAAGTCTTAGATTGGATTATTTTCTATCATTATCCATGAACAGAGCAAATAAGAATTTTGCATAATTGCTTTTGCCTTTTTTTATTTTTAAAGGCAAAAATATCCATCACTACAAAAATTTAAAAGTACAGAAAAGTATCAAAAAACACAGGCAAATAAAATAGACATAATATTAACACTAAGAGAAATACTACAGTATTTTAACGTTTGAGACATGTATATAAGATTATGTTAAGGGGACATTATTTTCAATTTGTTTTACTCTTTCATTAGGTTTTCTTTATTAATCTTGGCATAAAAATATCAAGAAGTATGAAAATGTGCCTTTGTAAAGAGATAATAATAGTCCCTAAGGAGCACAATAATTAAAATATAATTATTTGCCACGCCAAAAGGAATTCATGTTCGGAAGCAATGAAATTAGTCTAAAACAGGAAAAAGATGCACAAAATTCCTGAAAGTGAGATCCATTTTATCTGACAAGAGAATTCAACAAGAGAATTAGAGACTGAATAGTGTTTTTGTGTACCCAGACTAAACTGGTCAAATAACTAAAACCTACATACACAGGAAATGCTGCAATATCAAGGAAATGGACTAAAATATTAAAGAGTTTTCTTATTTTTGATGGCCAAATTCCATCCTGTAAGCAGTACATTAAACGCTAATGACATACGATTTCTCACTGACAGATTTAACAGCATCAATAAGGCCTCTCTGTCCATTGCAGCAAATTGATCCTACATGACACTGACAAGGGCAGCTTGCACTTAATGATCTCCATCGCTGAAGGATGGAAATGAAAAATGATTGGAAGTACGAATAAATCTTGAAAGTTTCCCTGAAACAGGTGTGCTAAAAGTGATTCGTTTGAGGGATCACAAACGTAAACCCAATCTCCTAGCAATCTCCATTGTCGGTTCCTACTACAGTCTCAGTCTGTGTATCTTGCATTAAGATTTCTTTTAATTCCAAAATGAGATCAAGATAATTTTGTTCTTACTATGAAAATGTGATGTGAGGGCTTTCTCTTAAAAAGCATGGGGTCTCCACTATTTATGCATGTATCAAATGTATTTGTCATTTGCCACCAAATGATTCTGTATAAACTGATAAACGCACACATAATTTATTTTTGTTCCCCACCTCTGCCATAGGAAAAGAAATACAGTATAGCCATTCATTATTTTCTCCTTCTCAATTATGAACAACAAATAGAACATGTTTAACCTCAAATAACAATGTAAAATGCATGAATCGATTGGATAAGTTCTTCATGGATACATACATGCCCTTTCTTTGAATCCTGCAACATGGTTTGAGGACACTAAGATTTTGGCAGATAGTTGTATTATCAATTCTTTCCCAGATACACTTATTTCATTTTTTTTTTTTTTTTTTTGTGATTGAGTCTCACTCTGTCGCTCAGGCTGGAGTGTAGTGCCACATTCTCAGCTCACTACCATGTCCACATCCTGGGCTAAGGCAGTCCTCCTGCCTCAGCCTCTCAAGTAGCTGGGACTATAGGTGCATACCACTACATGTGGCTAATTTTTGTATTTTTAGTAAAGGCAGGGTTTCACCATGCTGGCCAGGCTGCTCTCAAACTCCTGACTTCAGGTGATCCTCCCACCTCAGCCTCCCAAACACACTTATCTTCATCTTGCTATCATTTCAAAATTTTAAGAGAAAAATGCATTATTCTCTTTCCTAATGTATTCAGAAGCTTTAAATCTCATGAGAATAGATGGATGGGAAATAGGGGAGTACATAGGCAGGATACCAGATGAATGTAATAATCACTTACAGTTGTATAGCATCCCTTTAATTTCACAGTAACTTCTTATGAATGGCTCTTTGTTATTACTTACCAAGTATCCTGTGAGGTAAATCTTATTTTGCAGATGAGAAGACTGAGGTTGGAAAAGGCAACTTGTCAAGATCATGGAGCTAGAACTTGCATTTAAATCCCATCTTTTGTCTTCCCAACATTCCGTAATCATGAGGGATAAGTATAGCACTGCTATTCTAAACTACTGATTTATAATGCAATAATATGAGTGACACCAATAGGAGAAAGGATCATTTTGGTTTTCACGGTTAGGTTAATTGTTAAAAAAATAATGACTCTATTTTCTGAAATTTGAATCCTGGTGGGGGAATCAAATACTCAAAAGAAAATATTTTTTCTTGTTCCTAAGTATCTGGGGAATATAGAGGAAGTGGCTGTATCATAACACTCTAAGAAGGTCGGCTCTTTTTCCAAGTTTCCAATTAATCTCCATATCTAATAAGAAAATAGTTATTAGAATTTGGAGACCATGTATCAAAAGGACAATTTAGAAGCCTACCATGGAAAATCACCCACTATTCGAATTGAAATATGAAGTCTATGATAACATATTGAAATCTACAAATAAAAAAATGATATTTCTGGTCATATTAATTAAAAGAAAATTAGTATAAAATAGTGGATTAGAAATTAAGTTTTTCATTCCTCAAATATTCTTTCAAAGTTCAAATTTAAAAGGTTGGTATAAATGTACAACAAAACTACACAAAGAAAATATGCCACATTATGAAGTATCATCAGATCAGAAATACCCAAACTGACTACTTTTCATGTTTGTAGTGCATATATGACATAAATCATTATCTTAAAACAATTAGAAAAACAAATACCTGATTCTTATCTCTGATTGAGGTATCAAGTGATAGCTGTTTATCATATATATTGAAATAATTGTCCTTTTCTGTTAAGAATGTATTCTGTAGCTTTTGATACTCTCGAGCCAAACGCAGATTTTCTTCAAGTGAATCAGCTACTATTTCCTAGAAGATAAAAATATATACATATAATTTGTGTATGTATATATGTACAATTAAAATCATTTGGATTTGTTTGAATTTTTACATCTTTTAAATTATCTAAACATGCTTTATTATGTATAGTAGAAAAATAACAAAACAACCAAAAAATGTTCCCCCTGATACCAATATCCTTTGTTGATTTAATAATATTCTTTTTTGATGCAGGTTTCTTTTTTTTTTTTTTGACATTAATGTGTGATTCATCAGTTTGTCTGAGTTTTATTTCACCTCTTTCACTGCCCTTTTCCTGAACTTCCTTCTATCATGCCTTGAAAAAGTGCCCAGTCCTGGGACCCTCTACCCAGCATCCTAGGAGCACTTCTGCAGCTTCCTATTCTCTTCCCCTTTTCTCTAGCCCCTGTGCTTAAATAAGCAGATGGTACCTTGTAGCTTAGAATTTCATCTCCATGAAGTTCACAGAAAACATTAAAAACATAGAGGAGGAAAGAGTAAAAGACAAACAACAGGGAACTCAAAATTTAGAAGCACCCAGAGTCATTATTTATATTTAATATATTTTAGTTATATTTAAATAAAAGTTAAATCTGCTATTGTGAGCAGTTGAGAACTTTATAATATCCTCCTCCATGACTAAATAAATATACGTCAAATCTAATGCAAACTCTTTAGAAAATAACTTTGCATCACTGTTTATTGGCAAATTGGGGGCTACCTATAATTTTAAATTAAATGCATGAATTGAGTTTAGCTTCTGATTTTTTTTGACATTTCTTGCACAGAAAACTTATTATTACTGCTTAAAATATATGGTATTTACCAACAGCTTTGAATATTTTCAAATCTGTTAATCTAGTAATTTCTCTTTTGGGAATCTATTCTAAGCAAAATGCTTTATTCATTACAATGTTATTCATAATAGCAAAACAAGTTGTCAAAACATATAAATGCAGATTAATTATGATGATGATAATGATGATTAAATAACTAGATACAGAAATAACCAATGTGAAGCAATTAAAATTGTTTCTTTGTGAAAATTGCCATCACACCAAACCTTTAGTATAAGTTTTTAAAATATATGTAGCCATTTGAGAATGTGCATAGAGGAAATGTAATTCAGCAGAAAACTACCTGTACAAATATTTCTGTATTTACACACTTGAAGATTTATTAAGGTCAACAAACATATTTCTCATGAAAGCCTGGTATCCATATTGATCCCTAATGATAAATATTATGTCATAGTTATTCTTCAAAAAACCAAAATGACCAACTGAGAATCATTTTAAATGCCCTTGTCTTAATTCTGTCACAATAATTTAAAACTTCAGAAACTTCTATCTATCTACAAACTTGCCTAAAATCACATTGAATTATCTTTTGTTAGGAGGACAAAGTTCTATTAATATTTTCCTTTGGTGGAGATTCTTTTCAAAAAATAGCTATACTAATTTTAGGTATCAACATTAATATTAAGATCCAATCCTGAAGTGATTAACTTGTTTAACACTGATAAATAGGCTACTTTAGAAAGGAATAGGTATCATTTTGAATTTTTCATTCATTTGTTCGTTTGATTTAATCTAAGCACAATTTTGATATCTGAGATACCCTACTTCTTAGTTACTTTTCTTTCAGTTTCTAGATGGCCACTACAAACATTTAATAGAGAGGAGTAATACAAGTTATGAGATTTGCATTTTACCTATTTAATGGAACTTAAATGGGGAAATATTTTATAACATATACTTTGCTCACTGTTTAATGTGCAGTTTGATTTCTATATGCATACATTTTTAATTTCTGAATGATATCAGTTATTACCACTTTATATATTGCAATTAGAATACATACCAAAAAGTCAAATTGTGTAGTTATGCCAATAAATCTTCAAAACATTACATCAGTCACAATATTTAACATTATCATTTTCCAGTAATGACTATATGAAAGATATACCAATGCACTACTTATACCTGAAAGTCAGTGACCTTCAGATGTGTAATGAAGTTTAAGTTTTATTAATTTTAAATAATATTCATTTGACACTGAAAATGTTTTTTTTTAAGTTTAATTCTGAGTCCACCTCACAACTTTGACTTGTTTAATTTTAACCAACAACGTTGTTACATGTAAATGACACAAAGGGGGAATGATAGTTATTGGAGGAAATATGTCCTAGGGAAATAGCTCATAAAAGGATAACTGGAATGTAGAATTCTTATTTTTTTCACTTTTTAAATTTTCCATACTATTACATTCATTCAAAAGGTCTAAATACATATAATACTTTCTAAAAGATAAATTTATTGTTATTTATTCAATTTCAGTTATTTATAACGATTGAGATGTGAAAACATTGTGAAGATAGCGTAGTGAAGAGAAGAGACATTGTGAATGTTTGTTAATGGTTTCCATATTCTAGAATTTATTAAGAAAAATATTTTGCTTATTGACGGTTTGTTATTTATTATCACAAATTTTTCATTAAACCTTGATACTTCTGGGATATTACAGCTTCTTTTCCCAATATTTTATTATAAAATAATGATTATGCTTATAAGGACTGAACAAAATCTAGATTGTAGGTTCCATGAGGGCTGAAACCATCATTTTGTTTGCCCTGAGAGATGTTGCACTGGAAAGATCTAACATAAGTAGGTGCATGGGTTTTCAGTAAGTGAATGAATGCATGCATACACATAATAGCAGTTAGGAAATACATATATTGTACCATTTGGAACCACACGTTTTATTTTTCAACTTCTATGCAGTAACCAATTGGTGATATAACCACCATTATAATATGACACATTTTGATACTGTACTACTTGACAGGTGAAGATCTTAAGCATATAAAGATAATTCATACAATATGTTTTTGTCTTAAAAACTATTTTAAAGATAACCATATTGTCCAGGCTTAACAATAAGTCTTCCTTTTGGGTGAATCATTGACTTTGAGAAGGTATGTGAACCTCATGAGACTGTACACAGCATTTTTCTTGGGTTATCTAGTTAGCCCATGATCCTAAAAGTGTTGAGGAACCATTGCTAAAGAAAGGCTTGGCTTCCTCCTCTGTCAGCAAAAATGCTGGAAAATGGAGACAGGTTGAGTATTCAAAATACACAAATAGTAGTTCTACTCTTCCCGGCCCCCCCCGGCTCACTTGACTTTTCTTATTCTTTAAGCCATAGATTCCAATTGGTCTTTTCCTCAATTTTCTCCACTTTCAGTTTATTTTTCTTCTTTCTATCTCTCATTGGGTGAGTGGAAACTAGGGATTTCCAATCAGAGAACTGTTCTTTTTGGGAAAAAAGCCTATATCATATTTCTGCTTCACTTTGTGATATATAGCAAAAAATTAGAAATAAGGCCAGAACTTGCATGTTAAGTTATAAATTCCACATATAATAAGTAACAGCTGAGACTTACAGTCACCTTTAGAAGAAAGACAACTACCCAGGATAGCAAATATTCATTGTAACTGAATGTAAGACATTAACAACCGTCCTCTCCCTAAAAAAGAATATGCTACTTTAAAAGAAGTTGTGAAGCAGTGGAAGCAAAAATAAAAAAGTCAGGGACACAACCATAGCCAGTGCCTATCAACAGGAAATATTCCTCCAGACCCAAAGCTTCCACCACCTCAGTTCTGTAAGCCATTCCACTCCCACTCTAGTATTAGTTATGCTGTGTTACATTAGCTTGATGACAAAAATGAGAATTGGAAAAAGAGTAAAAGCTAACATTAGGCAGTGTTTACTATAACCAGGAGCTATTCTAAGAACAGCTGAATTTATTCTTGTAGCAATGGTCTGAGACTTTATATTATTATCCTCATGTTACAGATAAGAAAGACAAGGCAAGGAGATAGCAGTTGAGGCAAACTGTATTTTCCAAAAATGGCCACAGCAATATTTTCAGATTCACATGTTTATTTCCAGAATCTTATCACTCCCTATGAAAAGGTACAGTCTATTTCTCTTTCTTTTGAACCAGAGTAGACTTGTGGCTTTTCCAGATATTGAGGATGATATAAATGATGCTAAGTGACTTCCCAGGCTGGTTTATATAATAGAAAGCATACAGTTTCTGCCTGGCACTCTTTTTGAGGGCATTCACCCTTGGAACCTGCCACCAAATCATAAGGAATTTAGGCCAGAGGCCATGTGTAGGTGTTCAAGCGAACAGTCTTAGCTCAAGTCTCAGCCAGCAGCACCAACTGTGAGTAAATGAGTCATCTGAAGATAAATCCAATCCCTAGTCTCCAAGTCATCCAACTGATGTCCAGAACGAGTGAAACAGACATGCTATCTCTGCTCTGCCTTGTCTAAATGTCTGGCATACAGAATCATAAGCACAGTCATTTTATAGCATGAAGTTTTGGGGTATTTGTTATACAACCAAAGCAATTGAAATACCAGGTATCTTGTGCAAGGTGGCACAGCTATTAGGCAGAGGAGCTGGGCCACCTTGTCATCAAGTTAGACTGGCTCCAGATCCCGTACTCTTAACCATCCAATATATTCCCTTCATAAACACGAGCCAGCACTTTTATACATTATATGCAAACAAAGCAGTCTTCATAAAATCTAATGAAATTAAATAATCAAATCAAATAACTGAATTCCATGGTTCTAAGTCCATTTCCGCCAAGAAACTGTCTTATTATAATCCAGCTAACACAGCATTTTGACATAGATAAAACAGGCCACTTACGAAAATTAAAATTTGGTCTCAGTCTACTGTTAATCATACATCATTGTGGGCGTTTTGGTGACATACTGTCAGTTTCTTATGCTTTTTGATCTACATGATTCCTTATCCCATGATTTGATTAGGTCTGATGCATTCCCTGCCAAGACCAAATGCATGGACCTTCAAACCTGGGGCCTGTACAACTGTGGACTATGGTTGAATGCAGTAGAATCATGTAACCCATGGATATCTGCGGAGCTTCAGCCAGAGACACTTATCCTGGACAAAGTCTAAATCTATCTGCACTGTTTTTTAAAATCAAAGATGGACTAACGCCAAAGATTACAAGAGAAAAACTTGATTCAAACATTCTAGAAAGGTGGTTATGATTAAAATATTTGCACTGGACCTATAAGTACAAACAGCAAAATAGCTGTTTATAAATATCTTATTGTTAGTAAAATCATCATGGTGTCTATGACTAAATGTTTAGCAATGTGTCATATATACCCTTAATTACTCTTAATACAGGCATTTGGATCCAGTTTACCAGGCAGAGGGGCTAGGTCTCTACATATTGTAAGAGAGCTGTCATCTTCTGACCCAGTTCTAACTCTAACTCTCCTGTCCTGATGTAATTATCTGTTACTGTCTCAGCTAATCTTTTCTGATGATCTGTCTGCCATCCCCTAATTCTTAGTTATTAATAATTTACTGCAGACAGTTACTTGCTTTCTTTCATCTCACCAGAGCTCTGCTGGCTCCTACTATCACATCCATATTCTTGCATAGACTGCATCACATTCACTTCAGTCCCATGGTTGGAAAGAATGGACTTCCCATCACAACCACCAGAAAACAAAAATGTATTGTTAGTATTTATTGATTGATTTTACTCCAGAACATCCTTACATCTTGCCTTTTCTTCATTGTTTTGTTTACTTAATCATTTGCTTAGCAAACCTTTAGTAAGTTTACTTTATGGATTCAGCTCTATGGCTAGGCCAGGGATTAAAAAAAAAAGGATAAGATATAATTCCTGTTCGCCAAAGATTACAAGCTCTAGTTGGAGGAGGCTGAGGTGTGAACAATTCTATTCGCGTTGCAGTAGAATTGAATCCATCAAGTGGGGGAACAGGGTAAACAAAAAGCTTGGCAAGAAGAAAAAAATCATTGACTTGAATCAGAAGATCAAAGCTACCTCACCACATAGGTTAATATCTGAGCAAATTTGGAGGAGTGAGAGCCAAGAAAAATATTTTCTTGGTCCCTTAGGACTATTAGATTATTGTGGCCTATGACTTGTGAATTAAACTCTCCTAGGTCAGGTTAAATGTTCTGCTGTCTTTTGACTTTAGCATATTACTAATAGTGTAAACAATAAAATGTATCCACATATTTAGTATCCTATTGACGCATAGCGTTACAAGTAATGCTCAGTTCCAAGCACTACTGTTTCAACAGTATATGATCCTGCACACACACATGCCTGTGCATTATACCATTGATCTCATCCCATTGAATCCCTACAGTCCTCATGTATGCCCTTGGCATGTTTCTGCCCTTCTGGAGCACTGGAATGATAGTTTTGCATGTTATGAGGCTTTGATGTCCTTAAAGCAGGCATTGGTGCTGAGACTGATTCATAGAATGTGCAGGGGATATATTTTAGAATAAATAAGACAAGGGGGCTCAAAGTCTTTTTGTGAGTTACTTCAAAAGCATCCCCTCTTTGATTCATGGGCATTAGTGTGATTAACACAAATGTTTCAAATACAGGCTGATCCTCTAACAATGTAGAAGACAGGGAGAAAACATCTCCTTTATTAAGGGCATCACCTACAGTGTGCATAGAGGCATTATTGCATTGCTTCTCCCTTAAAATCTATACACCAATTACTACAGAAAGCAAGAGTTCTCCCTAGTGTTTCCAAGAAGCAAGTCTGTAAGAATGATATGTGTCAATACCCTTAAGCCTCAGAGGAGCAAATAACTGTTTTAACTCTCCCAGGACCCACTTCCTCGTCTGTGCTGCCATGGAAACCACTCTCTTGTCCAAGGCGAGTTCTCTGATAATTAGTTTTAAAAGAACATTCTTGATTTGTAAATGAACATATCAGCCCTCTGCATCAGGGTCATTATATACCTTAAACTCTATGTATTATTATGTTTAACAAAATGCTCCCTAATCACTCATTTATTGAAAAGTACGTATTGAGCAAATGGTAGACAGAAAGCAGTGTAGGAGGTATTGGCGGAGGCACCTTTATGACACTGTTTGAGGAAAGCCTGTGATACGCAGCTGACCAATCAAACCTGTTCCTGCTGGAGTCCAGGGGAATACTTCTTTTAGTTGCCCTACCCAAGCTCCCAACTATATGAGTACATAGAGGACTCCTCATCTTACCTTCCTGACTGAATTACAAATTTAGCTGCTGCGTTGATTTATTCATAAAATTTACTAATGGACATTATGGCATTGCCTCTCAGAACTCAGAAGAGATTCATTGAGAATTTTTGAACATCTTTTGTTAACCTTGCTTGTTCCTTATTTTTATTTTTTGTCTCTGTTCATTGTATATATTTGACCAAGAATTATTGATAATAACATGAAAAAACACATAATTTCATGGCAGAAGGAGCTTGCAATCAGATAAGGGAATAGAGGCATTCACAAATCTAACTACATCAGAATGCATTATACATGAAGAAGGATAAAAGGCATATCCACATAATGATAGTAGTTCCATGAGAGATCAGTTCCAGCAAAAATGATGAGTAAAGTTTCAAGGAAGAATCAGTTTGTCAACTGATTTCTGGAGATATTTCATATAAGGGCTCTGTTTGTGGTCTCAGCAGGGAAAACCTGGCCCAGAAATACAGATGCTTATTTATTATTTTAAAACACCTGATAAATGGGGGTGTGTGTTAAAGAAAGAAGCAGTTATCTCCATGTTGACTATAGT
Source organism: Cacajao melanocephalus (assembly GCA_963573385.1). Taxonomy (NCBI): domain Eukaryota; kingdom Metazoa; phylum Chordata; class Mammalia; order Primates; family Pitheciidae; genus Cacajao; species Cacajao melanocephalus. Next base: position 150,025 of record CAUYLG010008009.1, on the reverse strand, counting down.
ATTCCTCCTGTAACTATTGGACAATTTTAAGAAAACCTTACACAAATGCCACTTATGTTAGCTATTAAATTTCCATTTGGTCAAGTTTTCCTCAAGATAATTTATGTCCCTTCAAATAATTTGATGTAACTGGTTACAAAAATAAATTATTTAATAAGAAAAGAAGCAAAAATCGGTTTCACCTAATCTATATCGTCAATGATGTTTTCCAAGTTAAAGGAAATGATTTAAATGGTTACAGTACTGAAAGTGTATGCCATCTTAGAATAATCCCTGATAATTTTGTCCTCAATAAGTGACAGTCACAGTGGTAATTCCTCTAAATTTATTTATTGTGTATTAAATAAACTTAAAATGTTAATCCTGAATATATTTTTGAGTTTAATAATTTTTTCTGATATCAAGGGTGTTAAACAGAAACATATTTGATGTTATGCCCTTGTTAAATATTCCTATGCATTATCATAATTTAATTAGATTTTAATTTGTTGATATTTTAAAATATATATTTTAAAAGTCTGCTCCTCTTTTCACAGTATCATGTGTAAGGCTGAACAACCATTTCCTCTTCATGTGCACCTCCTGATTTGAACAGTTTAAGATTTAGAAAGGTTTCCTATTTACTCACATTTTAATGATATACATTTCTATTTCACTGGTGGAAAAGGCTGATCAGTCACAGAAAGGTCAGTTAACACTAAATAGACCCTTTCTTTATGTAATTACAAAGAATAATATCTTTGTGCTGATGGCACTGCACATCGAGTGGGTGATGCAGAGAATTAATGTGCTGCCTTCGTGGCCCATGGGATACAGATTCCAATACAATAACCACAACTTATTCTAATTATGCAACTTTAAAAGGTCATCAGCAAAAATAGTTAAGGAATTATGAACTAACTTTATCATAAAGTAATAATGTACTCTATAAATGCAGAAATGTAAGAACAGTACCTAGAAACTTCATTACAAATGAGAGAAAAACTGATCTAAGGGGTTCCAGAACACATAATCTGGCATAAATTAAGTAAAACCTTTGAATAATTAAAATATATATTTTGCAAGTTGCCATTGATCTAGTCAGATAACCTGATGCCACTTTACATTTATAGAAAATGCTTAATTTTGAAAGCATTAAAAAATATTTAATGTCAATTTTATTGTCATATCTTTGTTACATCAGAATTTAAATATTTCTTTTAGAAATCTATTTGTTATTAACTAATACATGCTGATTATATTATATAGAAAATAACAGAGAGGTACATGGAGTAGAAAATTAAAACCTTTCTTCATAGTTATGGTCATTTCTATACTCCAGAGATAGCATTAACAATTTGGATCAAGTCCTTCAGAAATAAAAATTTTAAAAATGTTCTACATTTACAATGAGGAAATAGAGGCCAAGGAAGTCAATTTTTGCCCAAGGTCACACATGGACAGAACATTAAGGCTAGGGTCCAGCCGAATTTTAGTCTGACATCCTTTCTGGGTTTACACCTGTTCCTAACCTTGGGTCTGAATTGTAGAGCCCTTAAGATTATAGTATGTAAAGGATCTCATTTCTGAATGCCCTACAGAATTACATCAGTCTTTCAAAATAAATTGGATACTCATTGAGGAGAGTGCTCTGAAGTTAAAAAAATAGGCCTTAAAGTCTTTTCCCTGGATACTCAGGGTCAGAACATTAGGTCTATTGCCACAGATGTGCCAACTATGAGAAGTACAGTTAATGATTTGCTGTCTAACATGATATCCTTACATATTGAATTACTGGTAATGTCTTCATTCTTTTGCTACTCTATTGGGAGAGAAGAGATTATAAGCATCTCTACTCACCTGATATTGTTGTTCACATTAGGGCACTGTCCAAACTTTGCAATGTATCCCAAGCAGAAATAGGATTTAAAATACCTAAGGCAAGTTTCTACAGATACTCATCTTGGGATGTGTCTACTTCCCAAAATAACTTAATTCTGGCATAGGGGAAAATGATATTCTAGATCAGGGATGAGCCAACTATGGCCCTCCAGCCAAATCCAGCCCTTGCATGCTTTTGTAGACAAATTTTATTGGAACACCTCACATTCATTGGTTTACATATTGTCTTTAGCCTCTTTTGCCTCTTTTGCCGTACAGTGGCAGAGTTAAGTAACTGCAATAGAGACTGTAAGGACTATAAAGCCTGAAATATTTACTGTCTGTTCCTTTATAGATAAAAGTTTGCTGACCCCTACTCTAAAGCCTTAACTGTTATATTAGTATCATGCTGTATTAGTCCATCTTCATGCTGCTGATAAAGACATATCTGAGACTGTGAAGAAAAAGAGGCTTAATAGGATTTACAGGTCCACATGATTGGGGAGGCCTCATAATCATGGCTGAAGGTGAAAGGCATGTCTTACATGATGGCAGCAAGAGAAAATAAGGAGGATGCAAAAGTGGAAACCCCAGATAAAACCATCAGATCTTGTGAAGCTTATTCACTACCATGAGAACAGTATGGAGGAAACTGCTCCCATGAATCAAATTATCCCCCACCAGATCCCTCCCACAACATGTGGGAGTTATGGGAGTACAATTCAATATGGGATTTGGGTAGGGACACATGGCCAAACCATATCACATGCTCAACAAAGTTCCAATTTAGACCTCTCATTCAAGATCTATTTGGGCTCTACTTAGGCCTAAGCATAAGTAGATATGCTTAGAAATGGCTAGAAAGCATTTTTATTTTTCCAGAAGAGGCCCATAGTAAGGTGACATAGCCAATCAATAATAACTTCAAAATTGTCTCCAAGTCCTTAACAAAATAATGAAAGCTTTGTGAACTTTGTAAGTACTCTCAAAAGAGACTCAATAACTTTGCAAAGAATAGTCAGAGCTGTTAAAATACCATAAATCATGCCCAAATGTGTCTATCCAGGCCTTCTTTAATTAAAAGTGGTTCATGGAGATCTTGATTTATAAGAAGCTAGAGGTCTGCTCATTTTTGGACTTCTGAAACTTCTGTTTTGGGGGCTCAGAATTAATTTCATGTTGCTGAGCTAAGCTAAAGTTTAATTTCATGGGCAGCATAGGTGTCCATTTATTTGCAGAATGGCTAAGTAAACTGTGGAAGTCACCCACCATGAACGACTCTACAGTGATTAAAAGAAATGGACTAGACAAACATTATAGCCACACCGAATGATCTTTAAAATATGAGGCTGAGCAGAGAAGACAGAAACAGAATAATAAATTTTGCATAAATCAGCTCATAAAGGAAAGTGCCAATGGGCAATTTGATAGAAACAATATTTACAAATCAAAGGGGAAGGAAATAAATGAAAAGTTAATATTTTGAAGATATGTAAATCTATATGGTCACCAATGGCACTGCTCTCTCTTAAAATGATTAAGTAAATGGATATCTAGATCTTTCAGGTTTTTCCAGGGGCTTAATAGAAAACCTCTAAATAAGTTAAACCAAACATCAAACGTCTCTGGAAATCCAATTCTGTAACCATAGGTCTCTCAGGATTCATAACCATGAGATTTCTTCTATGCAACTATCCTCAATCAAAAAAATAAAGGCATGAAATCTGTCATCATTACTAGCTACTGAATTCATGGTTGTTTCTCTCTATGCCTTCTTTTTATCTCATCTTTGTTTTTCTTCAACTTCTATTTATTTTTCTATCTTTTCTTTTCTTCCTTTTGTTTCCCCTCATTATCTTTGTCAAGCATAAAACATTCGAAACATTAAACTGTTTAAGGTCCTCTTGTCACTCCTGAAGACACCATCTTTCCTTCCCATCATTTCCTCAACCCTGTTTCATCCCACATTAAAGTGTAGAAATAGAAATGTGTCAAAAACCTAAAAATATTTGGGGAAATACTGAATGACCCACTTTTATTCCCCACAAAAACACTTCGTATAGTACAATGGAAGGAAGGTTAAACATAGATGGCATAATCCATTACATGGTTGCCTGTTTTTTTTTTTCTTGAAACAGAGTTTTGCTTTTGTTGCCCAGTCTAGAGTACAATGGTGCCATCTCAGCTCACTGCAACCTCCGCCTCCTGGGTTCAAGCGATTCTCCTGCCTCAGCCTCCGGAGTAGGTGGAATTACAGGCATACACCACCACACCTGGCTAATTTTGTATTTTTAGTAGAGACAGGGTTTCTCCATGTTGGTCAGGCTGGTCTCAAACTCCTGACCTCAGGTACTCTGCCCACCTTGGCTCCCAAAGTGCTGGGATTACAGGCATGAGCCACTGTGCCCAGTCCATGGCTGCCTTCTTTTTTACGTTGGCCATATATTAATTTGGGTAGTTATGGTAACAAATGTATGAAATTAAAAGACTTTGGTCTACCTGGAAAGGTTAGTAAGAGGTATTTTATAGTTCTTTATCAATATAACATTTTAGCCTGGCAGGAAGTGTAAGTGTACCATTGTAATAAGTTTCCATCAGTAAGTTAAATATATGACAAAAATTATATTGTTTTATATGCACAAATATACAAATAATTCTTTTTATATTTATAACTTATTGACAAATATGAAGAGAGGTAGAGGTTGAAAAGGAGCAAAACAAGCTGAAAACTCCTTAGGGGGAATGTGGGACTCAAAAGCAATAGAACTGGAATTTGTAATTATTTGTTATTGGAAAATAATTCCTAATTAATTGATAGTAAATATTGTGCATACACATTGGTATGTGAAGAAATGTCTAAAGATGAGCATTTTAAACTCTTCTTGGAAAACTACCACTAAGTCAGGCACAGTTAGTACTTTTTAATCACTGCACTACATATAGCTCTGTCACTGCAATCACCATGTTTTATTATAGTTACTATCTTCTTATTAATTTCCCCACTTCTGTTAATTTTTTTGTGTCCATTAAACTTTTTGCCCTTATGCTTGGTACATAATAGTCTCTCAGTAAACATTACTGAACAATTTAATACATATGTGAAACTTGCATTAATACCCATACTTTCATGAGCACAGAGATATTTATGAAGAAAATAGGTGGACTAAATACTAATTATTTTTATTTTTTAAAGTATCCACTAGAGCCATGTATTCTTAAATGAGTGGAATTTTCAAAGAATTATACATGACTGGCATTTTGTTTGTGTGTGTGTTTTTATTCAGTGGAGAAACATTTCACAATTCATTTTTACAATATAAAAACATAGAAATTTATCTATTTACATTTTCACTGAGAAAAATAATAAGGTTTCCAGTTCCTTAAATCCTAGTTTGCAAAAGCATTTTACTGTATAATCTCTCTGTGTTGCATTCCAGTTTACTTGTAGGTTTTCCTTGGAAGTCTAACAGAAATCTACACTACCTGCTTTGCTGCCTCCATACACTTTGCTAAGCTGTGTTCTCACAACTCAGGAGATTAAAATTTCAAAAAAAAAATAGTAAGACAGTTCACATGAAATGACTGTAGTTGATTTTCAAAAATTACAGAGAATCTTCACAGTTGTCAGTGGATGTGAATACTTGAAGAAACGTGAAAACAGTAAATAAGAATACAAAAGCAGCATTTAAATGACCTTATCCCAAATATTTTTGTACAAAGAAATGATAAATTCCTTGCATATTTCAAGGACTTAAATATGGAGAAGTGACACATGTCTAAATTGAAACAATGCTTTATATAATATACTGCTGTATCTTTGGATGGGAGAAGCATGCTCCTCAGTTTCACAGGATTCATCCTTTCTTTGTCCTTGGTCAGAAGAAATGTCCTTTCCTACCCTTATAACTCTGCCAATGTCAAACCTATTTTCCTTCCTTCATGCAAGTTTCTTCCCTTCAATTTTTCCAAGAAGAGGAAGAAGGAAGGAAGGAAGGAAGGAAGGAAGGCAGGAAGGAAGGAAGGAAGGAAGGAAGGAAGGAAGGAAGGAAAGAAGGAGGGAAGAGGGGAGGGAGGGAGGGAGGGAGGGAGAGAGGGCAAGACTTCTGGAATTAAATGCGACACCCACTCCAGAAATATTCAGTATCATCAGTTTTCACCTTGCTTTGATCTCAGAGTACTGTCTGACCTGAGAATAGCCCTTATATGGAAACCTGTTGACATGCAATCAGGCACTGAAATTTTGAAACTTCTCAAACTGACAGACTCCTGAACTTTATTTTGAATAATAACACTTATGGACACTATCTGAAGTTCAGGCAGGCCATTGAGTCTTCTAGTTATCTGGGATCAAGCTAACCCTTCAGAAGTTGTGCCTTTGATAGTTCTCATATAAGAAAGATAATCTCTGGAATTTGGGAATATGCTACCATACATGGCAAAGGGACTCTGCAGTTATGACTAAGGTTACAGACTTGGAGATGAAGACATTATTTTGGATTATCTGAGTGGGACTAACTAATCACAAGGTCTTTAATGTGAGAATGTCTTCTAGCTGAAGTTCAGAGATGTGAAGCAAGAAACAGGAGAAATTAAAAATACGTATGGGAATTGAGATCCATTGTCAACCCCAAAACTGGCTTTGAAGATGGAAGAAGGAGGCTACAAGCCAAGGAATGCAGGCAGCCTCTGGAAGCTGGAAATGGCCCTTAACTGACAGCAAGAAAGCAGAGACCTAGTTCTAACAATTGCAAGAAATTGAATTCTGTGAACAATCCGAACAGTCCAAATGAGAAAGGAAACAGATGCTTCCATGAGCCCTCAGAAAGGGAATACAGCCCTGGCAACAACTTGACTTAACCCGTCAAGACCCAAGTAAGGCTTTTGACCTACAGAACTGAGATAACTTTGTGTCTTTCTAAGCTTATACATTTGTGCCAATGAGTTATTGGAGCAATATAAAACTAATGTGGTAACCCAGGTAATTGTGTTAGGTACTAGACACATAAAGATTAATAAGATATTGCAGAGACACAGGCATTTTAATGGTGGAAAATCAAGAAACAAGTTATTAATAAAAAATAAATCTGTTCAATCATTTATTCATTCATTTTGCATATAACATTTGTTTTCTAACAGTATGTGAAGTGACTTTAGAGGGTTTGGACCATAATCTGGAAAGACACAATCCTGAATGCCACAATCCAAAATGTTGAAATCCCAAAAGATAAAAATCCCAAAAATCTAAAATCCCTAACTTCTGAAACCCTGAAGATCACAATAATAATATGGATGCATCATGTTAGGCCAGCTCTTATGGATTATCTCCATGCAATTGCCCATAATCTATCCCTGTAATACAGTTTCACATGCCTAATTTTCTTTTCAGTTTTTCTTTTTATTTTCTTGTTTTTCAACACTGCTTTTAAATGGTCAGCCTTATTTCTTATAATTCACTATGTTATGTATTTTATTTTTGTATCATTTCCAATACTGGAGGTATAAACTGGGTAGAGACTTTTAAAGAGTTCTAATTTGTTTTATGCATATTTTGCAAATTTGACTCCATGAAAGTACACTATCATAAGGTTTGCTTTGTGTGTTAGCATTGTGCACGTATGTAAAAATGTTAAACTTCCTCAAAAAAGAAAAAATGTTCTTTTTGGATACCTGCATTTGTGAAAGAAAATTTCTTGATATCTTGGCTCTTTGTGCAACTGCATATGCAGTGATGACCCTTTGAAGTTTTTGATCCATTTTGTCAAAAGACTTAAGTTGTATGTCACGGTATTTCAGAGAACCACAACTATAAACCTGGGTGCACACATTTACCAACCATAGTGATATGTATTTATACATTTCCCTTTTTGACATTTTTCTTTATGAACATGGTTCATTTACTTACATATTATATGCATGGAGTTGTCATTAGTATACCTGAGTGTTTATGCTTGCAAAAATATATGTTATTATTGCCTATTTTATTGTGTAAAGTGGCATATGAATCTTTCTGTCATGTTTTTATATGTTTCTCAAATCTTTGTTGGTGGGAGTGTAAATTAGTTCAACTATTGTGGAAGACAGTGTGGCGATTCCTCAAGGACCGAGAAATAGAAATTCCATTTGACCCAGGAATCCCATTACTGGTTATATATCCAAAGGTTTATAAATCATTCTATTATAAAGACACAGGCACACATATATTCATTGTGGCACTATTTACAATGGCAAAGACCTGGAACCAACCCAAATGCCCATTGATGATAGACTGGGCAAGGAAAATGTGGCACATATACACCATGGAATACTATGCAGCCATAAAAAACGATGAGTTCGTGTCCTTTGTAGGGACATGGATGTATCTGGAAACCATCATTCTCAGCAAACTGACACAAGAACAGAAAATCAAACACCGAACGTTCTCACTCATAGGCAGGTGTTGAACAATGAGAACACATGGATGCAGGGAGGGGAGCATCATATACTGGGTTCTGTTTGGGGGGTCTAGGGGAGGGACAGCAGTGGGTAGGGAGGTTGGAGAGGGATAACATGGGAAGAAATGCCAGATAGAGGTGATGGGGGGAATGGAGGCAGCAAATCACATTGCCATGTATGTATCTATGTAACAATCCTGTGTGTTCTGCACATGTACCCCAGAACCTAAAATGCAATAAAATATATACTTTTTAAAATTTTAAATAAATATCTTAATTAAAAAAATTTTTTTCCAGAATTATATTTTCAGGATTTAGATCTTACAGGATTTCAGAATTTGAGGTTATGGCATTCCAGATTGTATCTTTAGAAACTATGATTGGCTTATCTTGTAGCATGTCAATCACCACTGAAAAATCAATTCTGATACGGTATAGAGTAGACTATGCCAAGATTTCCTAACTAAATTTGTTTGTGTTAACTATAACAGACAGGCTAAATCATTATCCCTCCCTTAAAATAAATTTATTTATTCACTTTGTGATTTATTGATTATATTTTAAAGGTCTGTCATTATTAAATAAGAAAATTTTGACACTCTTGTGTTTCTCCATCATGATTAAATATAGTTTAAATATATTATGAACTTCCTATTCTGTTAGGTACAAAAGTCTCTCTAGCCAATAACTTGTATATGATTAACTAATAAGCTAACCATGTAAATGGTTTTTTTTAAAAAGTGTATATTTTGAAAACTTCTGTTTGAATTAGTAGGAATTCAAGCTGCAATTTAAAAACAAAACTTTGGTTAGAAATATTATTTGCGCTAGGGAAATTATTTTAAAAATCAGCAAATAGGCCAGGCATGGTGGCTCAAGCCTGTAATCCCAGCACTTTGGGAGGCCAAGGCGGGCGGATCACGAGGTCAAGAGATAGAGACCATGGTGAAACCCCATCTCTACTGAAAAATACAAAAATTAGCTGGGTGTGGTGGCATGCACCTGCGGTCCCAGCTACTCGGGAGGCTGAGGCAGGAGAATTGCTTGAACCCGGGAGGTGGAGGTTGTAGTGAGCTGAGATCATGCCACTGCACTCCAGCCTGGCACCTGGCAACAAAGCAAGACTTTGTCTAAAAAAAAAAAAAAAAAAAAAAAATCAGCAAATAAGCAAGTTATCCCCTCCAGTTATCAGGGTCTTGCTTCTTCCTTCTGGTAGCTCCAGGTCAATTTCTGCATGTTTATTTTTGAGCTTTCGGTATGCAATGACACAGTCATATGCTCGCTCTTCACTAAAGCATAACTGAGTCAAGCCTGCCCCCTTTTCATATTTGTTGTAGTGACCACAACTAAGATTCAAGTATGACAATGGACAAAATACCTACATTACAGCTTTCTGTGGGCTAAGAAATTGGTAGGTAAATAATATTTTATTTTTCAAGCATACTAACCCACTAATACAATACACATATATACAGACTGCTAAGTTTCTCAGATAATCACAACTTTATATACATAATACAAGGAGAATAAACTTGTCAAATTGCTTAACCACTTAAACCATAAAATGTTTAAAGAAATGTTATTGTACTCTTTCAAAATCAGAATGTATCTTCAAATTCACTTTTATTTTCTTTTATTAAAAAAGAAATGCAAACATTTGCATTTGGTATGTGTCTTTTATAAAAAGGTTGTGGTCAATGGGTTTTCTACTTATTAAAGTCTATATTAATCCCTTGATCTTTTGTTAAACTTTATTTTTAAGATATAGCATACATAGTAATAGGGATTAATACATTTTTATAAATGAATTCACCAACAAAACTAGCATCTACGTGAAAACACAGAAAAAAATAATCACCCCAGAAACTTCACTCATCTCCATTCCCAGTTAATAATTAACCATACTCCCAAACACACAAGTTTTGGTTGTTTCTTATAGTCATATAATTATAATATAATACCATAGTATACATTCTCCTGAGTCTGGCATCTTTTGCTCAATCTTAATTTTGTCAGATTGATCCATACTTTTTATGTGGCAACAGTTCATTATCATTACTATATACTATTCCATTGTATGAATAAACAACAATTTATCTACTCTGCTATCCATAAATTAATTTGGAAGCTATTATGAATAAAGCTGACAGTAACATTTGGTATAAAATATTAACATATTTTGGTGCACATGTGCACTAATTCCTGACATATGCATATATTCAGCTCTAGTTGATAGTGCCAACATTGTAAAAAAGACTACACCAATTTACCTTCCAATGAGCTGTCTGAGAGTTATTGTTGCTTTATATTTTATCTACATTTTAAAATTTTAATCATTTAGAGAAGTGTGTAGAGATATGTCATCATAGTTTTCATGAGCATTTATTTGATTATCATGTTGAGCACAATTTTGTATGCTTATTGGACATTTGTATGGCTCCTATTTGAAGTGATTTTCTAGTCTTTGTCACTTTTTCTTACTTAGGCTGCCTGTCTTTATTGTTTTGTTATGGTTTCCTTATTTTATCGCAGATTTGTACTTTCAGATATTTTGAAAATATCTGAAGTATTTTCTCCTAAGATGTAACTTGTCTTTTTATTCTTTAATAATATCTTTTGAGGAATGGAACATCTCAATTTTTAAAAGGTATAGTTTATAAACGATGTATGTATTTCGTGGCTGGTACTTGTGGTCTCATTTAAAACATCTCTGGCAATTATAAAATAAATCAGATGTTCTCATAGGTTTTTCCCTAAAAGCTTTATATAACTTTAACATTTATATCTGTAAACAGATAGAATTGATTTTTATATATATTGTGAAATAGAAAGTCAAGGATCCTTTATAAAAAACATTATTTAGATATCCAATTCATCATATACCATGTATTGATTCAGCACCATATACTATCTAGTATATTTTTTTACATTGTATTTTGGTGGCATCTTCCTGTAAATCAAGAGGCTATGTTTACATTATGGGTGTGTTCAATTTAAGCCTACTAGTCATATGTAAAAGATTTCTTCTAAGAAATTAGTTACACAATATTTTTTGGTGTTGTCTTTCTTCTTTTTCTAGCTATATCAATTTTCATTTATTAGATAGCCCAGTGATAGAATTCCAAAGATAGACTATGTTTTACTGAAAGATAAAGTGAAGAGCTCAGCACCAGAAGAGTCTGCAACAGCAGTCACACCAGTTATCTACTGCAAGTTTCACTTTGTTAGCTTTCATAGCCAGTTAGCTTTAATGTCGGGTTCATCATATGAATTGGGGGAACAAGATCAGCACTTGGGCTCCAAACATCATCCCCATTATTATTGCTCCATTTGTTTTGGTGATTATTCTATACCCTACCACACATACTTATGGCCAAGACAAACAGAAGATGATGGAGGAATTCCTGCACTTTCCAGAGAGGGAAAACATGAAAATCAAAAGAGATTGATGTTGATTAAAATGCACACCTATACATAAAATGACTCTAAACTGTTAGCCTAACTTTACTAATCCTTAAGATTCCTACTCATAAAAACCAAGGATATTTTTGTAAATTTTTTTTTTTACATAAATAAGGTCATGGTCTTTGATTGAGACTTTTCCTTATAAGAAAATTCTTTAAAAGCCAAACTCTAAGAATTTATTTTTAATTCCCCAAGGACTACCCAATGACAAAAGAAAACACACACTCAATCAAGATTAAAAGTCTGCTGAGAGAAAAAAATACAATGAGTTATAGTTTAGCTTTCTTCAACAGTAACTTAAAAATATTTATCTTACACCTTTGTGTACAATAAATTATTTAGTGAAAATTATCTGTTAAAAATCAATAATCCTTGATATGTTGAAAAACATCTTTTAAATAAAAACATGTATATTTCTTTTGTTGGACTTTATTTATTTTTGTTGGAAATAGACTTGATGACTTGTGTCATAACATTCCTTAAATAATTTGAGGATAAACTGGGGTTAAAACCCCAAATACAAACTTTGAAATTAATAAAATAATTTCTGAGGACACTAGGTATCTTAAAATGGTCACCGCTACCTACTAGATGAAATTCATTATCTTGAGATTCAACATCTTGGCAAAGTCTTCATCACTAATTAAAATAGCAATGGAAGAGCATCTGCAATTACTCTGTTTAGGATAAAATTACAAGGATTATAAATCTCCAAGCTTCAGGGCATAAACTGATCACCAGCTGGGGTGAAAAAGAAATGTCTACCTATTGTGTAGTTTTGCAAAATTAGGTACATTATATGTTTTACTCCCTCAGAAACATCTGCCACACACTACTCTTTGAGAGGCTATTGGACTGCATGTAAGGGGCGCTACTTTGGCTATGTTATAGAAATTACAGGGTCTATATATATATATAAGCTAAATCCAGGGGCTTGTTAAAACAATGCTTCACCTTAGTGGTAATTTACATTCTTCCCAGGTCAGTGATCAAAGGTCATTACAGATGTCAGGTAGAACATGAGTAATTCAAGAGTTCAAATTGTAGTGTTAGTCCTTTTGCCATGAAACAGCCAGAATCATTACAGATGCTATTGGTTAGTTTACACAGGAAAAAGAAAAAAAAGCAGTAAGAATAGAATGCCCCTGGACTTTGAACTATCATAGGAGATTGACAAAAAGAAGAAATGAGTATAGCAAATAATATTCTAAGGCAGCTCCCCTTCCACACTCATCTTTGCTGCCCAAATAAAGAGGCTGGTTTACTTTCAGGCCAAATAGACGTAAACCTGCATGAGGAAAGGACTAGAGGATCCCTTTTCTTTTACTAGGTTGGGTGAGGAGGAAAAAAAAAGAGGAAGAGGCCAAATGTCAGAGAATGTCTGCCCCACATTCTGCATCTGCCTTGAGAATGCTGTCTAGGAGGGACCCTGGTGGTCCAAATCACCATATGGAAGTTCAAGAAAATGGGGGGTGGGGAACTTGGGGGCTGTAAGGAAGAGAACCCAGTAATTGAGAAGGAGAACACTGCAATGGAGATTGGACACTGTGAATTCAGGATTGGTTCATAATGGTTAATAACTACTTAACAGTTATTAATCAATTACTAATTAATGGCTAATAGTCCATACTCTTTAATCTGTCTCTAAGTTAAAGGAGCCCCTAGAAAATCCAAAAGCAGAATATGAGGCAAATAGCTCTTTTTCACATTCAACTATCTTGTATTAAGTTCCTAAATCTAAACTCTGGCAATATGTAGATTAAATGGAACAGGGCTATGAATACTTTTTAAAAACATTTACATTTAACTGAAGTGTTTTAGGGTATTATCTTCACCATTTACTCCAGCCCCTGATTCTCCTTTCATACATGAATATTGTACTCATGGCCTGTAAAATCTTTAGTATAATAGTATCATGTTTCAATGTAGCTCTGACTGCTTTATTTAACTTGGTTTATCAAAATGGACTATCTCCAGAAATTGTTTAGAAGCCTATTGCAAGAGAATTTTATGAAAAAGCCAATTCTCAATACCCTTTTTTCACTATTAGAAATAATAGTGATACCAAATTTTAAAACTCCCATTTCTCAAACTCTGATCACTATAATGTTCTGTGAAAAACTTCCAAGATAGAACTTAATTTTTTCCAGCCATAGAGTCTACAATGGAATATTGACTACAATTTCAGTAATCATTGAACAAAGATTGTATTTTTCTTCATATAGCCTTAATGCATTTGTCTACTTTACCTATATGTCTAAATCATACATTTGCATACTTCACCTTCCCCCCTGCCACATTAGCACTCTATTGCTGATGATCAGTTCTTAGTTCACTGTAGACTTCAGATGTGCTGCTCCTGCACATTTTGAGTCCTTTCAAGGAGTTACTGGTTCTGCCTCGGTCCAGGTGCATTTTTCTCTCAGATGAATCTGCTAAGATTTATTATTTCGGATAAGTGCATTTTAAGTAGTTACAGTATACATGGTGACTATTTTATGGCAAGTTAAATGAATTTTAATTATAAGTTTATTTTGACTAAATTCATAAATGAAATTTGAGAGTTTTTTAACTCAAAACTTTTAAAATTAAAAATATTACCACAAAATATTCCTAATCTTTTCTGATTGTTACTGTTCAAGGAATTGCCACACTTAGCTTAGCCCTCAAGGTGATTATCAGGATCTGTGAATCATTAACCTGTGATCTGCTGCATAGATTACCAAGCCAGGGGGGTCTGCAAAGCTCAGCTACTACAGAGGGGACTTTACCTTTCTAAACCTCAAGTTACCATCAGGGGCTTCTGGGAAATTTGGGAGATTCAGGTCATAACTGTGGTGGCCAAATCTACTCCCACTTAATGCTGCTAAGAACATATGCTCTGGAAGGAAAATCAAGGTTCCAAAGAGTAGTTGAAAAGTCTAAGGCAAAGATGTTCTAAATTAATCTTGTAGAAATGAAACTGTGGATAGGCAAAGGAGTAGCTTTGCATTAGTTTTGCGTTGCCGCTTAACAAATCACTACAAAGTAAGCAGCTTAAAACAACATCCAGGGATCATCTCACAGTTCTGTAGGTCAGAAATTCTGGCATGGCCCATCTGGGTTCTTGGCTCAGTGTTTGACACTCAAGGTGGCAGCTGGAGTGAGTTCTCTCTCAGAAAACCCCCAGGGCTGTTGCTCACTTTTCAAGTCCATCTGGTTGCTGGCAGGGTTTATTTCCTTGTAGCTGTATGACTGAGGTTCCTATTTTCCTATTGGCCATCAGCCAAGCATTGCTCTGAGCAACTAGAAATGCACTCAGGTGGCCCACTCCAGCTTCAAGCCAGCAGCAAAGAACCCCCTATCAAAGCCCCTCTCACACTTTGAATCTCTTTTATCAGGAAAAGTCTACTTGCTTTTAAAGACTCAAGTAGGTCAGATTCACTCAGTATAATGTCCTTTTCCTAAAAATCAACTGATTTGGGACTTTAATTACATGTGCAAAATTCTTTCACAGCAACTCCTCGGCTAGTGTTAATTGAATGAATGGAAAATGTTCACACACATCTTGGGCTCAATCAGCAAAGCAGAATCAGTAGGATGCAGAGCTAGATGATAGATGATAGATAGATGGATAGATGGATAGATGGATAGATAGATAGATAGATAGATAGATAGATAGATAGATAGATGCATAGACAGACATAGACTATTATCTATCTATATAACTATCTATTTAACTATCTGTCTATCTCAAGTAATTAACTTTCACAACTGTCAGGGTTGTCTAAGTAAATTCAAAGTCCATAATCAGGAAGGATCACAGGAATGCTGAAACTGTTGTCAGCAGATAGAACATTAGAATTTCTTCTTTCTCTCAGTCCACTCTTGTGTTCTCATAGGAGTTCTCCTATAACCTGGTTGATTGAGGAGGAAAGTCTCAGGCCTGGTTGATAGAGAGTTCTATATGATGTGCAGGCATCACCCGAAAGTGGACAGCTATAGCACTATAATTAGTTTCTGAAACAGGCATGAAGAACAATGGTGAAAGAAGATTCTCCCAGTGGGCAGAATTTCCTCTAAGCAGTGTACCTAGTTGTTCACTTGGTCTGGATGGAGAAAAAGCCAGGGGCATGAAACTATATCAATTCATAGGCTGTGGTTAATAGTTTGGCTGGATGACCATGGACTACTAAGGGGCATGAATAGAAAATGGAAGAAAAGGAGGTCTGTGGAAGAGATATATGTATTGCCCATTCTGAATGGGCAAAAAATGAAGGTATTTGTGTTTCATATTAAAATTCACCAAAAGGTAATCTCTGCAGAGGAAGATTTTAGAAATCAAGTGGATAGGATGGCCCATTCTGTCGATTATGAATTAGCCTCTTTTCCCAACCACTCCTGCATTGTCCTGGTTTCTGAACAAAATGGCCATGGTGTTTATGGCAATTAATGGGATGGAGGTTATGTATGGGCTCAGCAACATTGACTTCCAAAGCTGACCTGGTTACAGGCACTGCAGAGTTCTCAAACTGCCAGCAGCATAGACCAACATGCGTCCCTGATATGGCACCATTCCTGAGGTGGCCAGCCAGCTACCTGGTTGCAGGTTGATTATACTAAACTGCTTCATTTGTATGGAAGAGATACTTCCTCTACATATGGATTTTCCTTCCCTGCTATAAAACACCTCATCTGATTGCAGTTGTTTGGTAGGGTGAACCAAACCTTCATTCCTGAAGAGTTACGTCTATTCAATCCTGATCAATTAGGGTATTGTAGTTTTCCACTGACATTAATCATAAGACATGGGGGTACTAAGAGATGCTCTGGAGGAACTCCTATATTACAGACATACTCCTTATTACCCTCATTGTGTAGTAGCGGCTCAATTTCCCCATGGTAATCAGGATCAATCACTGCAGCCAGCACAATAACCCTTGACTGACATCCACAGATATACAGAATGCCTTATCCACTGTGAAAGTATTTGGCACAGCATTTTTTTCTGACCAGTGAACTCACTCCATACCAAAGGAAATGTAGTAATAGGCCAATGCTCATGGAATTTACTGGTTTTATCAGGTTCCCTATCATCCTGAAGCGGCACTTGATAGAATGGTGGAATGGCCTTGTGAGGACTCAGGTATAATACTAACTAGGTGGCAATGCCTTACAGAGCTGGGGCCATGTCCTCTAGGACGTGATATCTACTCTAAATCAGCATCCAATGCATGGTGCTATTTCTTCCACAGACAGCATTTACTGGTCCATAAATCAAGGGCCAAAAATGGAAGCGGCTCCACTCACTATTATCCCTACTGATCCACTAGCAAAAGATTTGCTTCCCATTCCCATGTTGTAACTCTGCTGATCCAGAGGCCTAAGAGCTAAAGAAAGGAAACTTCTACAAGTGGACATAACAATGGTTCCACTGAATTAGAAATTGAGACTTACTGCAGGCCATTTTGGGCTTCTCATGTCTCCAAATCAACAAGCAAAGATGGAGGTCATTATGTGATATTGCTGGGCTGATTTATTTTGACAGCCAACGGGAAATTGGCTTGCAATTACACAAGGTGAGTAATAAGAGGCATGCCTGAAATACAGGCAGTCCTTTAGGCATCTCTTATTACTCCCATCTTCTATGATTAAAATCAAAGAAAAACCATCAGGATGCAGTTCAATTCAGGACAGACTATTAACGGATTATATCTTAACAACGGAGTCATTGTTACGTCCACTGACATTAAGGTCTGGGTCAAACCACCAGGCAAACAACCTTGACCAGCTGAGATGCTTGCTGAGGGCAAAAGAAATATGAAATGGATGGTGATGAGGATAGCTATAAATAACATTTCCAATCATGTGATTGGCTATACAAATAAAGACTACAATAGTTATATGGATTTCGTTCTTATTTTGATATAAATATGTTTATATGTATAATAACCAAATATTTTTGTTTCCTTCTTTATGTTACTCTCTAATTTTTTAACATGATACATAACTTTATTATCTCAGTATTTATTTAAGTTACAGGATATTAAACAAGAAAAGTGAATATCATTCAAAGATTTGTATTCTCTTCTGGGGAAAGGATTAACATGTTTTTAGTTGTATGTAGAATAGCTGTATCATGTTAGATGAATACATAGCAGTTTTTATTTGGAAATTAGGTATAATTTTAAAAGCTATACATGAGTGCCAAGTGCCAAGTTGACAAGGGGTGGACTGTGATTGATTTTTTGATGTATCAAATAGTCTTCATTCCTCAGTCAATCAAACACTAATCTAGGTGTTGCTGTGAAGGATTTTGCAGATTTGATTAAATCCATTAATCAATTCACTTTAAGTAAAGGAAATTATCCTAGATAATCTGGATGAGTCTGATTTAACCATTTGGAAGGACCTGGAAATAGGGCTGAGGCTTAACAGAAATGGGTAGCAGCAAAGGGCAAAGAGACAGATACAGAGATAGACAGAGGATAAATTCTACCTGTGCCCAATAGCTTCAGATTGTGCCCCTGAGTTCCAGCCTGCCCAAAATCTTTCCTTCCTGATTGGCTGCCCTACAAATTTAAGACTTACTTAGCTAGTCCCCATAACACTGTAAGCCTTGTAATAAATAAATGAACAAATACATATGTTAATACATAAGTGTATAGGTGATAGATATAGAAACAGACATAGACACAGACAGATACAGACACAGACACGGATAGATATCCTCTAATTCTGCTTATTGGACTGAACCCTTATAGAGGGGCTATCTTGGAATTCTGACCACTATAGGCTTTTTTTTTTTTGGAATGTAGCAAGGTACTATAGCAATCATTAGAATCAGAACTGGAAGACTCAAGTCTGAGGCTAGATATTGGCACTAAAACATCATGATTTTGAGAAAAATCACTTAACCTCTCTGAGCTTCACTTATTTCTTCTACATTTCAGGAACCTACACCACAGAGTTGTGAGCTTCAGATGAGAAAAATACAGTCATGTGCCATGTAATGATGTTTAGGTCAATGACAGACTAAATGTAGGCCAGTAGTCTCTTGAGAATATAATGTCATATTTTTACTGTGCCTTTACTATTTTTAGATACATTTAGAGAGACAAAAAGTTGATCGCCTACAGTATTCAGTACAGTAACATGCTGTACAGGTTTGTAGCCTAGAAGCAATAGGCTATACCATACAGCCTAGGTGTATATTGGGCTATACCATCTATGTTTGTGTCAGTATAATTACCTTACTATTTGGACACAATGAACAAATCACCTAATGAAACATTTCCCAGAAGGAATCCCTGTTGTTAAGTGAAACATGACTGATAAATACAAAAGTGTCCTGTAGACTTTAAAATACTATATAAATGTTACAAAAAGCTAAATTTGCTAAATGGCTAAGAATGCTTGCATTGTTCATGGTAATCTCCTTACTGGGGATGACTGAAATGGAAGTTGACTTGAATTTGGAAGAGATTTGTGACATGGATTTAGGATTCTCTGGAATGCTTTATATTGAATAACTGAAGCTCTGGGGTTTGGCATATCAGAACAGAAATATTGATACCTGTACTTATGGAAAGACAGAAAGTAAAAAACAATGAAATTGTTGATGTAGAATTTTCATGAGTTTTACTACATTTTATATTTATGTAGCCTCCATAGCAGGCATAATGCTGTGTTATTAAAATTAGATAATCTATATAAAGGCAAGAATATAATAAGAAAAAAATCACTCACACTCCTACCACTTAGAGAAGCTACCAAAGATGACCCTCCATTCCCTAATTATGTGAGATCATAGTCTTCTAAGGAATTAAAACAAACAGCCATGGACAGGCAATAAATGAGCAACTAGCATGGAATTCTATTTCCAGACTTCATTCATTTGTAAAGTCTCTTATTGACCCTGAGAATTTGAGTAGACCCAGTCTAAGTAACTGCAGCTAATGACTGCCATTTGCTTAGCTTTTTAACAAGTCTAATTAGCTTATTTTAATATTCCTTGTATGTGACTTATTAGCTTCTTTTGGGCAAGCCTCAGTGTTCTACAAAACAGTTCTTTAAACACTCTATCCACAGTCTTAATCAAATTTCTCAGATATGGGCTGGGGAAATAACTCCTGTTTTATGTTAACTGGAACACAAAGTGAGAGTCCAACAAAATCAGATGCTCGGTGGCCTTGAATAAGTATCCCAGTCTTCAAATATTTAGCTGTCAGCATATGAGGTATCATTTTGAGTTAAAGCATTATCTTGAGTATAGTCCCTAAGTTTCACCTTTATCATCATTGACATTTAGTAGAACGCTCGCATTTGAGGAGAGTTGTGTATTGAAATATTGAAATACCACATGAATGTAAAAATAATATAAAAATACTATGGTTTTATATGTAATCAACTAATTGGCAGTAAGATTCATTCTTACAACAATCCTGTTTGCCTTGATATATCAAGACAAGTAGTACTTTACAGAAAGGTAAGATGCTTAAGATGATTTGCATAAAATGAGAGTAATGAGGGCCTTCATTAAGTGACTGAAACACTGACCAGGGCATGCTCTTCAGCTACCTTCAAATATGTACGTCAAATTCAAGTTTACCATTGAACTGCAGGCTCTCTTACTATAAAAACCACCATGCTCTAACCACATCCTTTAAAAGATTTTAAAATAACAGAAAAGAAATTAAAAAGGAGCGAAAAGAATGAAAGGTGAGGATTTTTTTAAAATGGCATAAAAGAACATTTTATCACAAATCCTTAATTGAAAGTGGAAAAGACCAATTTTCTTCAAATAAGGCAACAGTTTTTAACCTTGGATATTCTTCACTCTTTTCAAATAAAAACATGTCAGCAATTGTTGTGTATAGTTATAGTTGATGTCAAATTCTATCAAATTTGAGATGAGCCTTTTTGCCAATTTGGGAGCTAAGGGAATATATTATCTCAGACCACAAAGGGTTTCATAAAAAGATTGAAGGAAATGGAAATCCAACACCAGTTAAGAAAATCAGCAAATATATTACAAAAACTGTCCATTTTCCTGTCCCTTTTAATCTTAATGTCGTATTCAAACTATTGGGCATGTAACTGAATATCTCAACTGTACCTGAAGAAATAATGGAGCGTGTCTCTGCAGTAAAACAGAACGGCACTAAACTGATGAGTTTAACCCAGCAGAAAGAGCGGCTGTAAACATGACAAATGCCTGCTATTGATTTCAGGTTTAATTACTCTGTGCAGCACTGACAAAGCCCATCAGATGTTGTTGTGAAGTGTAAATGGAACAGACTACACTTCACTGCCCATAGGAAACTGATGGTGTCTGCAGTTTGCATTGTTTACTTTATCCTCCGTAAACTTCAGCCTTGATCAAATTAACAAGTGCTACTAACCTCCAACAAACTACAATGCACTATGGTTTTACAGCAACAGCCTTGGAACAGCAGTTCAGCAGTTGTCTCATTGATAACAAATGTTGATCTCATGGCTGCTGGTGAACCCTTCAGCCCAGGACCTGCAAGTCCTGACTCTGGGGCCATTGGGATCTTTCCACAGGTTTTACGTCGAAGGAACTGAAAGATGAGTTCTTTACTTGTTATTGCAGTGCCAATAAACAGCTGATACCATACAGTCTTTCCTCAAAAGCTCCTAAATTATTTATTTTCTAGTTTCTAATACTAGGTTTTCCAGAACATTTGTGAGAAATTATTACTTTTAATTGCTCTCTAGCTTTTTCCCTTTTTCATCTCTACTTTCAGACATATAAATTGTTTGCATCTTCTTTCTCTTTCAATTCAATGTTTTGAAAGTGATGATTTACTGAAGGATAATACTGAAGGATATTATTGAAGTAATAATTCATAATACTTGCAGAAGAACATTTTCTTTAGAGATTACTTAATTGAACTGTTATTTGCTTTTCTCCACAAAGGCTGTGTCAGAGTATGCTATTTAGTTATCAAAATAGCAGTAGAGTTTACAAACTGCTTATGTATACAAAGGTTTGTACAAATAAGTGAAACAATGACAGGAGAATATTTGTAAGCATGTGCATTGGTTGCAGTGTCTGCCAAAGCTGGAAGTAGATTTCTGAGACATAGTCCCCATGGTCCACATAGTTCATGCCTCAGTGTCAGCTGTGCCTTTTTACCTCCACCTGCACACATTTGCTTGATGCTAGTGTTGATACTCGTGTTCAGCACTTGTTGCCAGGATATTTTTCCCATTCTTGGCAATGCCTAGCACAATAGTGGGTATCTATTTCCCAGTTTACACTCTCAAGCTGGCAGGCTTCAATATCTCATCCTACCTTTGTAATCTTCAGACACACAGCCATCTTCTAATTTTGTTCTGGATTTTGCATAATATAATGCACTTCAGACTAGATCAAAGCCAGAAGTGAATACATTCAAGAGATATATAAAGGATAATGCAAGATTTGATAACTGCCAGGCAAAATTTTTAATAAGAACAAGATTTCCAGAAAAAGAAAGAATAATCTCCAGTTACTTATTTTGATAAATATTAGATTTCCAGAAGAAGAATGTAATAATCAATTACTTAACTGGTTAAAGAGTAGTTAAAAATAATAATGAAATGTTGATAATCTTAGAAAACACCTAAATGACTTCACATATGCTTATTTATCAAAAAATTAAGTGGTACAAAATCTTTTCTTAAAATTATCTTTTAACGTTCTTTTTTTTTTGAGGCTATAATTTAAAATACATTTATTTAGTGTTTCCATCTGTTATTTATTCATTTATCTGAAAATATTTACTGAGTGTCTCCTCTGGCTGTGAGGTACTGGTTATCCAGAGGTTAAGAAAATAGGTCTTACCTCTAGTAGAGGAAAAATAAAAATAGATTACTCAAATAATTGCATAGTAAAGAGAGCAACAGGAACCTGAAAATGAAACACCTGCTTTAGAGCTAGAGGTTGAGACAGCTTCTCGGAGCACGTGACACCTACTTCCAGGAAACAGAGGGGCTTGTGCTGAAGTGCTCAGGTGAGAGCTTGCCACAACTGAGATGCAGAAAGAAGCTTAATGTCCCAGAGGACAGAGAACTGGATGGGTAGTGGCCTGAGATCTGGATGGAGAGGTGGACAATGGCTGGTCATACAGGCCACTTTAAGAGGTTTAGATTTCAGGCTCTTGGGAGCTCAAGGAAGCCCCTGAAGTATGTTCAGCAGTGAAGGTCCAGGCAGGAGTTTTTTGGTTATTTTGTGTGTTTGTGTCTGGTTTAAGGCTTAGGGCTTACTGCTTTGTAATGAATAGCTCCAGGTGAACAAGAGGCAAGTGTGAATGCAGTGACCAATTATGAGGCTAGTTCAAGCAAATGATTAAGGTAGCTTGGTTTAGATGGTGTCTGTAGAGATGGATGGATTCCAAATAGTGATGACAGGAAATCAGAATATTTATATATACGTGTATGTGTGTGTGTGTGTGTGTGTGTGCGTACATATATATATATAGTATGTAGAACATGTATATAATTATAGTATTGTATATAGTATGTAGTATATATTTGGCATATTTAGTATGTAGTTCATATTTTGTATATATGTGTATATATTAAATATATTTTATTAGTATATGTATATATGTCATGTTACACATTACATATATATTATATAGATATGTATAATGCATGTAATATATTAAATATAAGTGCATATATACTAAACAGACAGTTATCCCTTGGTATACTCAGGGGATTGGTTCCAGAACTCCCTGCATATACTGAATTCCACCTATAGTCAAATCCTGCAGTCGGCCCTGTGGAACTCATGCATATGAAAAGTTGGTCCTCTGTACGCACAGTTTTCATGTCTTTCAAGTACTGTATTTTATTTTTATTTTTTATTTTTGAAAATAAAATATTTGCATTTGAAATGGTGCAAATACAAATATTTTGCAGTGCAGTGGTGTGATCTCAGCTCACTGCAAACTCTGCCTCCTGGATTCAAGTGATTCTCCTGTCTCAGCCTCCCAAGTAGCTGGGATTACAGGCATGCACCACTACGCCAGCTAATTTTTTGTGTTTTTAGTAGAGATGGGCTTTCTACATGTTGGCTGGGCTGGTCTCAAACTCCTGACCTCAGATGATTTGATGGCCTCGGCCTCCCAAAGTGCTAGGATTACAGGCATGAGCCACCGTGCCTGACCACAAGTACTGTATTTTTGACCTGCATTTGGTTAAAACAACAACAACAACAAAAACCACATAAATGGATCTGCAATTCAAACCTTTGTTGTTTAATATTTATATTTAATATGTGTGTATAGATATTTATGTATACTAAAGTTGTTTTTATTTTTTAGACTTCTTTGCTTTTATATGTTGAAATCTTCCTTTTCAATTATTTAAAAAAATAACATTTCCGATGTTTATTCATTTGAATGTATGGATTCTCTGTGGACTCCTAAAATATTGGTGGAGATCACTTTCATAATAACACTACCAATAGCAGCAAATCTAAGCATATCTAAGGACTCTGGTTTAATTAAAAGAATGGAATCTGTTACAGTTCAGAATACATTTCTAGATTTTATAATATTTTATTCTTAAAGGCCAAATACCCATAATAGCTTGATATTTTAACTGATCAGTTGGTATTTTTAACAGTAGAGAGAATAAAGGAAATCTCTGATACTGTCTACAAATTTAGTAGTCAAGTTAGGAGAGGAATCCTCAAACAATCCTACCTGCTTCAAAGTTTATCAAAACCTATCCTCCAGTCACTATCTCTGGATGAAGGATTTGGAAGGGAGGAAGTGAAGTCCACGGAGATATCTTGAGGCAAAGCAGAGGAGCAAAAGGCACCCCCTGCCATCTGACATGGGCGAAAATGGGGCAGTTACAAATTTCAAGCCAATTCAGACTGATTTAAAGAAAACTTCCAGGCCTGGAGTCCAGCTCTCATTAAGTCTGTTTCTAACTCAAGGCAGGAGAAATGTGGACTCGATTTCTGGCAATGAGCAGGAAAAGGTAGTTTTCTACTTCTTTTAGAGAATCATTCTTACTAGTTTACCGCATTCCTTTCAGCTACTACACAAACAACATCTCTGCACTGACATTGTCAATTCTTAGCACTTGAAGTGAGTAAAAGTAAATATGATTGTTAAAATGGTAAAGTCATATGTCCCACTTTATAATTTTATACTTTTTAATTAATTAGTAAACAACTGTGAACTAAATTCCTCTAAGAGTTACAGACCCATTAGAGAAAATTAAAAGAACTGAAGATCAAATTATGGGACAATTTGTGGGAAACCTGGAAGAGTTTTATCCAACAGGTAAAAAATGTCTTAATGAAAGCATCCAATTATTATCTCAAAAAGACTTAGCACCTACTAAGTGCAATAAAGGCCCTGAATTTCGTGGGGCCTGACTAGAACACTGGAGTATAGGATGAATCAACCAAGAATCTGACCCTCATGCAGCTTATTTAGAATCCTAGGCACATTAATTTAAAATTGTCCTTTTATTTAATTACTTCCCTTCAAATTACTGAGTCGAGATATCCATGACTGTGATTGAATAGGAGGTAAAGTCCCTAGGGAAGCCTTGGAAGGCATGATCTCTCTACACGGAGAGAATCAATGACAAACATTTTGCCCCGCACCAGGAACTGCATCACATAATCTGTCACTGTCCAAATACAATTTTCTTTTTTTGTAAATGAGTCAGTCTCAAACCTCTGATTGCGCCATTTCAAATGCAAATAATTCTGTTCCAACTGCCTCTTTACATTAGCTAAATGAAGTCATCAGTAACCAAAATTGGAGAAAATCTTAACACAACTGCCGTAAACAACTTTTAAAGTTTTATATCCCATAAGAATGAAACTGTTATGAGATAGTTAAGATTCATTAGAGATACCCACCCCTGGTATAACTCATATTCAAAAACAATAATACTTTCCCTCATAACCAATAGTGGTCAGAGCAAATTATAATCAAAGATAGATTTCTTGGAGGGTGATGATACCATTAGATTTAAGGAATTAAAAATACATGAAACTTTTGAGTTAATGAACAGGGTCCTTAACTGCTCATTTAATTCAAACAGCTGTTTGTTAATGCCCTAAGCAGTGTCATAAACTGTGAAAATACTGTTGAGTGCAAGACACTAGTTAATGCTATAAAGCAACACATGCTCTAATATTAAAAGGATTTAATGGGATTAATAGAGAATAAAACATTAACTCCCTATTATGATGTTTTAGAACCCAAGGGCAAATTCTGGCTAAAAAGGACTCTGGTTCTAAAACCACAAAAAGTAAACTCCAGCACTGTACAGCAAATCATGGCAATTTTATGCCCTTGAAAAAAAGTGGAACCCTGATAAGATCACATCTGTTCCAATCACATACTGGATAAAAATCACTGTTTACTAAAGTCCTAAATAACTAAAAATGTGGAACCCCAACAGGATCCCATCTGTTAATGTTACAACTTGGATATGGTCCCATTAGAAAAATTCCATATAATAATGTTCCAGCAAAAAAGTAGTAAAGAATTTGGATTTCATTTCATCAATTTTGTCTGTAGACTTTTATGTACCTGTTTTCTGCAAATATACCATTATTTAATCTATAATGCATTTTCTTATGGGTATTTGCTACAATTTTAAAAGATCAAACAAAAGCTGATCCAAAATAACAAATTCTAGTCATTTTCTGAGTTTCAGGAATTTTAAATCAATGTTTGTTCATTGTTTCATTCTTTACATTGCATTGGAGACCATTTTCATAGAAAACTTACTGTTTAGTATATTTCATAATATAAAATTTATAGTAATGTTCTTGTAAAGTATTTTAGCTATTTGCAAGTACATCAAGAATTTTAATTCTGGATTAAATATGTGAGTTCACAATTCACAGAGAAATGCATTCATATTTAATGCTCTTTGGCAGTGTAATATTTAAAGATAGCATAGCTAAATTTCATTTAAGATAGACTTATGTATTAAGATAGTTGTAAACTTAAATATAAAGTCATTCCTTAAGAGCAAGGATTTCTGAAGTAAAAGTTAAGATAGTTTTGGTGAGATTAAATAATTTAAAACGACTGTAAAAAATGGCAGATTGTAATTTTTGGAATATATCTTTTAACTACTGTAATATTTTCATTTTCTTAGAATACTACTATTAAAATGCAGATATTCAGATTTTTCTTACAAGCAAATATTTATAAAATTTTTGTCACCATTTTATTGCAACCTTATATGCTAGGGACTGTACTAAATTTTTATGTAGTTAGACTTAATATTGGCAAAAAATCATGAGTATGTAGCATTGTTATAACTATTTTACAGATAAGGAAACTAAGCCTCAGAGAGGTAAAATAAATTCCCTAGGTTGTTCAGCTATTTTATGATAAACTCAGGTCTAAAAGCCAAGAGTGTTAGGTACCAAGCTTATGTTTAAACACACAGTGCTGTGCTGCCCCAGCATAGCAGAGATATTTCTTTTCGTAGAAATATCAAGAAATTAAGACTGATAAAAATTGCTGTGACTATTAATAACCATTGCTGATATTAATGCAACTATTTGACTTGGGTTGTCTCTGAAATATTCTACTAGCAAGAAATACATACGTCCTCTTAAGCTTAACAGTCTATCAGACAGGTAGGTGACGTAGGCAGGTTAATATTTTGTCCCTTCTTCAATATGTTTTCTAGACAAACTGTGTGTTTCCTTTCCTAAGCCAAAAAGGAATTATGCAATTTATTACAATTTTTCTTTGCCCTGGCTGTCAGCAATTTGAGACTAAACTTAAATATTTATTCAACATTGATTTAGCTAAGATGGGGAAGTCACCAGCAATGAGGAAGGTTGCTTCATTACCACTTCACCATGCTATTTCCTTTACAAAATCAAGACAAAATTAAAATGTGCCTTTTATATAAGGAGTTGAGTGTGGAGCTGTGAGCTAATGGGAGCCATATTTCCAAATTATTTCATTGATGTTTTATTGAATGGAATTTTAATGATAGAATTCATGATGATTAATTTTCTATCTGAAAATATTCGAGAGAAAGTTAAAAGGTCATTTAAACTATTGATTACTGTAGGTGTTCTCAACTTTATTTCTGTATTAAATCAGTTTTCTATAATGCAGCACAGCTAAATTATACTAAGAAACAATATTGCAAATATAACTATTACCTAGAAAAAATTCCGTTTTAAAATATTTGAATACTTGTTAGTTATGAACTCATCAAAAGGAAAATTGAAAAAAATCATGCCCAAACAGAATTATGCAAGTAACAAAATTCAGAACAATAAAAGTGACAATTTCAAAATTAAAGTGGTAATATTATTTTGTTATGGGAAAAGAAAAATTTTATTAAAAGTATCATATAGTTAATACAATTATCTTAGAATTATGAATATAATGGTTTCTGAAATAATAAAGGCATGATTCTCTGTTTTTAATATACTTACCCACCAACATTATGCCATTTCTTATAGGATTTAAACATTAAAAGAATATTCGTTGTACTGAATGTTTCAGAGAAATGAGTATGAACTTGAAAAACTTTTCCTAGATGTATATAAACTTCTGGCATTACTTAACCTCACCGAGCTTCAGTTTCCTTAACTATAAATAATAACATAACATAAAAACACATTGGATTATATGATCTAGCCATGACAACCACTAAATTTAATACCTGGCCCAAGTTAGGTCATTTACAAATATTAACTTTTCTCTTTATATTTCTAAATACATTTTATGCCTCCTCTTGGGACAAAACAGAATTATAAAATTCTTCACATTTTCTTTTTTTGTCAAGACTATCCCAAAATTCAGTTATATTTGTTTTATTTATTTATTTGGTGCTACTCATGTAGCTAAGAGAACTGCTCCTAGTCTCATTTTTTAATGACTATTTTAACTTTTTAACTTCCTGACCTCATCTACAATTTCACTGTGTAAATGGTCTTTAATGGGTTTATAAAAATGTTAGTGGGGTAATAAATGAGTAAAGTGGGTATATTTTTATTGAATTATTCTGTTATAAGTCAATTGTTTTCTGTGGAAATATCTCCATTCAAAAAAGAAAAATAATTAAGGTGAAATTAATTCACTGCATATCTTCTTTGAAATGTTTGAGTTACAAATAACTTTTCAAGAATGTACTAGACATGGAAGAATGTTTTCCTCTAATCTAAGAGAGGTCATGCACTATTGAAAGCAAATTCATTGGTCTATTAATTAAACCTTCTTTAATTGACAAATATCTATATCTTATGTTGTTTTTCTTTTAGTTAATTAAGCATTTATCAGGTTTTTTTCTTTAGAGATTTGCTTTCAAGTGTTATAAATAATAACATTTGCACATATAAAATCACCCATATTTTAAGTGACTATTATTTATTAACAATCATATTTTAACAGGTAATTTGAAAGAACCTGCCTGTAAACAGCATTCATGAAAAAAGAGGTGGAGGCTTTTATTTTCATTTGAAATGGTTCTTTTCTCTCAACATATAATATCTGCTTCTTTCTCTTTATTGTTAAGAACAAAAAACACATTTTTTTCTAAATAGTGTTAATAATATACCATTAACAGTGTAATTCCACAAATAAAACTACAAATAGTATGTAAATAGTGGTGGCTTGTTGAAAAAAATGCTTTTATAGTTTACTTTCCTATTTCTTTCATTACCAATTGTAATTTGTAATGATGATGTAGTAATACAGCAGAATTAAAAGAAAGAAAACTTTGCAAGAGATTTCAATTCCCTAACCCTAAAAGTTGTTAAAGGCATTTTAATTTCCCAAGGCAAAAGAGACCATTGTACACAAGATTCTATTTTAAGTCTAACCTTATTAAAAATAAAAACAACATTAAAGAAACCTATTCTCTATTTGGATCAAGTGGAATTTATGTTAGTAACTCCAATTAACTCTAATGGGAGTTACATGAATAAATCTCAAAAGCACTGAGATGAAGGAGTTTTGCTATCATAGGGAATTCAGAGAGAGCTCAGATATGATTTAATGTGACGTGCTGAAATGTTATTGAAAACGTCTGTGAGGAATGGTCAATAAGCAGAAAAAATATCTTATATTTTGACAAAAGGACTTTGTATGTTATTATAGAATTAAATACATATATTATTAATCTTTTAATATAATTTTTAAAGAAGTTTTTTTTTTTTCTGATTCTAGTTTAAACTGAGGAATGAAGCCAGGTTGAAGAGAAAATACATACATTTGATCATGCCTAACTAGTGTCCTCTAGGTGGTTTTATAGAAAGAAATTAATAACTTTTCAGACTACTGTAAACATACCTATCCCTGAAGGCCTGTTGTGATATATGCTTTAACTTTTCTCTAAATTGAAACTGTCACTAAATCTTTCTTTAATCAATTTCCACAACAAGCATGTGAGGTATCTATTATTTTGCAATTTTTTTTTTATATTTTGGTGATTAGAGAGTCTATTAATGGCATGCCCAAATTGCCCAGTAAACTCTCTAGACAACTCATGAAGTCTTCTGAGCCCTAATCCCAGGCTCCAAGAAGCCACATTGCACAGGGTCATTTTGCTTAGTGTATTTAAATATATGCCTATTTATGAATGGGAGTTTTCAAAGTAGTGATTGCAAGGCTGTATTCTTAGTTGCCTAAAATTTCTGGGAAGTTTTCTTGTAGTAATCAGAAAACATTAACTCAATTCTCCTTTGAAAAAAAAGAAGGTAGATATTATATAATGAAACATGATGTCATTAGATTCAAGATTTTGAGATACACTTCTGGAAAAGCGTGTTTATATGATGTTGGCAAAGAGGAAAATCACTAAGTAGGCTGAAATGATGATGATTTTGTCTTCTTAGATGTATGTTAGACTTAAGCTAATCAATTCTGCATGCAATTACAAAAGAAAAGAAAAAAATTTAAGGATCATGTACAAAATGCTAGAAACTCATAGATCAAAATTTGCATCTGAGAGGTAAGTCACAAACTAGAATTATATAATAATTTTAGGTCTCTAGGAAAAGTAATTTTAGAACCTAGAAATCTATTCTTATTTTTTAATATTCTACTCACATATACAGTTTTAAAAATATTCCTGTTATGCTTAAGGATTACCTTTTCCATATTTTATGAATGTTCATAATTGGGAATTAGAATAATTGAAAATCGCTTTACCAAGAGATTGTGCCCAACATCTGCTTAGATTGCAGGCCTATTTCAACATGTGACTACAAATAGCAGTGTTTAAAACAGTAATTACAAGCTTGCATCCTAAATTATCTCAAATGTTTTGAGAAATTTTATAATAATGATCAGGACATTTACTGCAATTGAGAAAAATTAATAGTAGCTACAAAATGTTCACTCTTAGCTACTGAAATATGTAATTTATTCTATCTACATATAAGGGTTATGTTTTCATAGCTGAGTTATAAGAAAATGGCCACTGTTTTCAAAACAAGATTTGTGTTTTTAAATCCCGTATTAGAAATGACCAAAATGTCCCTTTGTTTTCCCCATCCCATTTTTCCTTTTTTTCTTCTTTCCTTCTAATATTTATTGAGCAGCTCATAAGTATCAGATTCTATGAATCACTGTTTAGGATAAAAACTTGTTCCTAGTTTAATGTACATGTGAAAAATTGAGTTTTCACATGTATATTTCTCTGTTACTAGCAGAAGAGAAGATACCAGCATGGTCAGATCAATTAGAACTTCTTGGTGAAAAACCAATGAGCAAGTGCTGTTTTTCACAAATGAACAAAAGATATTGCTTAATTCTTCAGTTCATAATTTGTAGTGCTCTAATTTGGTATTTCATTAGACCCAAACTAAATTGATATTCCATTAAAATGGAATATTAAAAAAGGGAGTGGTATTTCAGAAAAAAAAATTAAAATGCATTTTTGTAAATAGAATATTTATCAGTTGCCCTAAATGGTGAATTGAATTTATAATCTTTGTCTAAATAATGTAGAAATATAAATTGAAGTTAAGATGAAGGGGAAAATGTTTAAAATACTTATTAATTTTGTGATTAATAATATAAAATAGCACTTTAGATTTTTTGGCACAGTAAAAGTTAAACTTGGAAAAGGCAATTTGCACAGGTAATGTTAAATTTACAATTTTATTTCATTAAAAATATAGTGGTCAAGGTTTTGGTAAATAAAAATACAAAGCTTAGTAAGACCAATTAGATGGCTCACAAAAAATATGTATTTTACAAGGAGACATAAATATGTGAGTTAAAATCTGACTGATATTTAAGTATCATGCAGCAACACATCAAAAATTAATTTGATCTATCTAACACTAGATGTAAAAATGAAACTATCTTGGATTTTGCTGATACAAAGGTAACTACCATCACACAAATACATAGAATTACATAGAAATATATACAGTTAAGAGAACAAAGTAAAAATCACAGTGATAACTACCTGTAAATGATCTAGTCTGTTTCCTTAATGTGATAACTTTCAGATACATGGTGTCTTTTTTGCATGTACCTATCTTTGATTGCATAAGCAGTTTCACCAACACTATTGAATAAACTTTTATGAACTTTGCATGATTTGTTTGAAAAATCTGCCTAATTTCAACATTTTTTGGGTAGCCCATCTAGCTTGCTGATAGGACAAATAGGGTACTGAACCTAACATTTACCCTGCGTGACAGAGTAACTATTGGTATGCTCTGCAAGATTTCTCACATCCTTCTTGTGGTAATAGACACAGATTCTTGTTTACAGAGCCTATGACCCATTGTAACTGATTTTTGTTGTTTATTATTGCAAACTTGAAAGATCCCTTTAGAATTTATATACCAGTCTGTACAAATGACTGTTTTACAAATCTAGCAAATCAGATTAGGAAACTCACCATGAGGAAGGGGAAAATCTGATCCTGGGTTGTTATTCTGGTGAGCAAGTTTAAGGTAGAGGCTGAACCAGCCTCCGTGGGACCCTAGGCAGGCAGAGGGGGAATGACTGTGTAGAGCTTAAACAAAAAGAGCTGAGAAGCCACAGCACTGAATTTTGGCAGCCTTGACCTACTGTGGTGTGGAACTGGGTTTAATATGGTGAAATGACATGTTCCCTTTCTCCCCAAGCAGCTTGATAAACTACTACAAGAATAGCAGATCACCAGACCTCAAGTATTGGTGACTGCCTTACTAAATATGGAGTTAGAAAATGTCTACCTCTGACTTCAGGACTGCTTATTTTCCATAATGACACGATGAAGTAGCAGAAGCATTGGAGAGCTCTTCAGGACATGAATCAGATTTCTAATTTTCCCTCTGCAGGGTGAGAATAATTAGAGTTGATTACCTAGCCTGAGTACAAAGCCTTTGGGAACATGGGTCAGTATTGAGCAATAGAGCAACAGGGACTCTAGGGACATAAGAATAATATATATGTGGCCAGGATAAAGACTTGGGGTCATTTAATTTGACTGTTAAAAGATGTTTGACCTCATTTTGGAAACAAGGTACATTGTTTAACTCAATTTACAAATTTCAAGTACGGTAAAATTCAATTTTATATTTTTTATTTGGTACTATCCTGTTTTTCTAAAAATAACTTGATCTCAATAACTTTGATGACAAATATTATTGAAGAACATTTTTCACTCTATTTCATATAATTTATTGTAGATGAGTCAAGAGGCCAATGAAAAATATTATCTATATGGTTTATTTATTCATTAATACATAATTGTTAAGCACCTATTAGATGCCAACCTATTGCTTAGGGATTGAGGCCATAGTAGTGAGCAAGTGAACAAACAGCCAATATCCCTGACCCCATATCTATGTAAATATAATTTAAGAGGTACAATTAAAGTAACATACTTTTGCTTGGGGCAATTTAAATTGGAAAGAATTAAGAGAGTGAGGGCCAGAGAGAAGAAAGACAGCGAGATCAATCCAGAAGTTTGAAATATTCCTACTTCTGCTCTAATAAAAAAAATGATGAAAGAAATCAAAATGTTAGTCTCTCAATGAAACAGCTTTCATTAATTTATTCAGTTAATTCATAAGCATTCACTAAGCATCTATTATGTATTGGCATTCTCATGCAAACACTTTGAAAAGCAAGTAATATATTGTGTTTCTATAGTTCAAACTGATTTCATAAAATATAGTCTAAGGCATAACAAATGATTTTATAAGGAATTAAGTAAAAGAGAATATCCTTAAATAGGTTAATATTAATACTAATATAAATTTTTATTTTAGCAATTGTGTATTTACACCATTATAAATTTCTACAACTATTAGTGCTATTCTTTGTAGAGAACCTAGTCTCTCTGAGCTGATGTTTGTTCTATGTCTGCAAAGTTTCAAAGCCTTCCCATCTTTGATCCAGATAACTTTGTTTTATGTTCTATTTATACTTTATAAATCCATTATAAACCCATCTGGGAAAGCAATTATTTCCAGGCATCAACTAATTTACTAGACTTCCTTCTCAATGGATATGTGGTTTCTACTTTAGACAACCAATTTCCATAGCAAATCAGGTGGATTTAGTTTCCGCATCCCTGTTTATACAGAAGCTAAATTAAGGATGTTACCATCACAGATGTAGCTACTGGCCAAATAGAAGGTTCAAGACTTGGAAGTCACAATCGCACGGGCAATTAGTGGAAGCCATGCCCAGAGCACAGGCCCCCTGTATTTTGCTCCAAGGCTTTTTTCCTACGTAAGGCTATAATTGAACAGCTCCGTAATTCAATAGTGTAATGAAAAATGGACAAGGTGAACACTTAGGATATATTATTTAGCCATTTTATTATGCAAGTCACTTAATCTCAAGGTATTTGAAGTTGCACATCTATAATATGGAAATAATAATGCCTAGTGTAGTCTCACATGAGTTCAAATGGGGAAATTTATGTGAAAGGTATAAAGGTATTGTCATTTACATCCACCAAACATTATTGGTAAATGTGAAGCCTTGATGTACAAATGTTATGCTCTGTTATGTTAGCATTCTAAACTTTGAAGAGATACCCAGCTGCTGAAGATCAGTTACTTAATTCTTCACATGTCAACTACTTATTAATGTTTATATATAGCTACAGGAGAAAGCACAGAAGAGCTTTGTATTTGTATTGTGAGGTATAAATAGAACCCATTTTTTTCTGCATTAATGATTTATTTTACTCTTAATAAGAGTAAAAATTATATGAAAAGTTTTACAGAGGTATCCACAGCATGCAGCAGTAAAACATAAAAAGCCTCAATAATGTGATGTGTGTATATCTGTGTGTGCACGTGTGTGTGTATTTATGAATGTGTCCATATATATGTGTATATGTTTATATATATGTATATATGTACAATATTCAGTATTTAGATACTATACTAAAGAAAATCAAAGCTTTGAATGAAGTCATTCAGAGTAGTCTCAATTCACTTTTATCATTATTGCACCAAGGTACAGAAAATATGTAAATCAAAAATAGCATGCTTTATACACACTTTCCAAAGTGTGTATAATCATTTTCCAAAAATGTTGTGCAGAATCACAACATTTGTTTAAATACCAAATAATTGATTTGCCCCAAATTACATGACTCTGGAGGGAAGACAGGATTGATCTCCCACTATAGCCAGTAGCTGTTGGTCAACTGTATATATAAATAATTTTACAGATTCAATGAAATCCCTATAAAAATACCAACAGCATTTTTCACATTAAAAAAATCCTAAAATCCTTATAGAACCACAAAAGATTTTGAATAGCTACAGAAATCCTGAGGGAAAAAAAAAATTGCAGGTATTGGATTACTTGATGTCAAAATGTATTATAAAGTTATGGCAAACAAAAAAGCATGGTAACAGCATAAAAACTGACATATATTTAAGGGGAACAGAATACAAAACCCATAAATAAATGCATTTACAGCCAACGGATTTTTGACAAAGGCACTAAAAACATACACTAGGGAAAGAACGGCCTCTTCAATAAATGCTACTGAGAAAACTAGGTGTCCATCTGCAGAATACAAACTTACCCCTATCTCTCATAGAAATATGAACTGAAAATACATTAAAGACTTAAATGTAAGACATGAAACTATGAAATTAGTGGAAGAAAACAGGGGAAATGCTTCAGGATGTTGGACTGGAAAAAGATTTTTGAATAAGACCTCAAAAACACAGGCAATAAAAGCAAAAACAAACTGGATTCTGTCAAACTAAAAAGCTTCTGCACAAAAGAAAAAAAGGAAACACTCAATGGAGTCAAGAGACAACCCTCAGAGTGAGATAAAATATTTGCAAACTGTCCATCTGATAAGGGATTCATATCCAGAGTATATAAAGCACTCAAATAACTCAACAGCAAGAAAACAAATAGCCTGTTTAGAAGATGAAAAAATGATCTGAACAGACACTTCACAGAAGAATACATACAAATGGCCAGCAAGTATTTTCAAAAATATTCAGCATCACTAATAATCAGGGAAATGCAAATCAAAACCCTCATGAGATATCTAACTCCAGTTAAAATGGTAATTATAAAAAAGAAAAAACAAACAAACAAATAAAAAACAAATGCTGGTGATGATGCAGATAAAGAGGAACCCTTACACCAAGTTGGTGGGAATGTAAATTAGTACAGCTACTATGGAAAACAGTGTGGAGGTTTCTTAAGAAACCAAAAAATATAAATACCATATGATCCTGTAATTCCACTACTTGGTATATATCCAAAGGAAAGGAAATCAGTATGTAGAAGAGATATCTACATTCCCATGTTTACTGCAGAACTATCCGCAATAAACAACATATGGACTCAACCTAAGTGTTCTTCAGTGAAAGACTGGATAAAGAAAATGTGGTAATTATGCATAATGGAATATTATTCAGCAATCAAAAAATAAGGAAATCCTGTCATTTGCAGCAACATGGATGAACCTGGAGGACGTTTTATTATATATGAATAATTAGTGTTTTAGAAATATATACAGGGCTGGTTGCGGTGGCTCATTATCTGTAATCCCAGCTGTTTGGGAGGCTGAGGTGGGTGGATCGCTTGAGCTCAGGAGTTTAATATCAGCCTGGGCAACATGGTAAGACCCTATCTATACCAAAAAAATACAAAAAATTAGCTGGGTGTGGTGCATTCCTGTAGTCTCAACTACTCAGAGGCTGAGGTGGAAGGATTGCTTGATCCCAGTAAGCAGAGGTTGCAGTGAGCTAAGATCTCACCACTGCACTCCAGCCTGGGTGACAGAGGGAGACCCTATCTCAAAAACGGAGAGAGAGAGAGAAACAGAGAGAGACAGAGAGAGACAGAGAGACAGAGAGGAAGGAAGGAAGGGAGGGAGGGAGGGAGGAAGGGAGGGAGGAAAATATGTACACTAAGTCTTCACTTAACATTATGGATTATCAGAAACTGTGATTTTAAACTAAAAAACATATAATAAAACCATTTCTTTCTCATCAGTGTTATATCAAAACAATCTTGAACAAAATGACATTTATTCAAGCACCTGCTGTATGATTTTTTTACTGAAAGTCACAGTTTTCAAGAACTTATTGACATTAAATGAGGACTTACTCGATAGTCATTATTTTTTGAATAAAATAAAAATCTCTCATTTAATATTCACAAACTTATTTGGTTTTTATAAACTACTTTCTTTCATTGGTCTCCATATAATGTGAATTTAAATTAACACAATCATAATATCAATGGTTTTTTGCTAACTTTTTTCCAATTATTTTTGGGATATTACTGAAATTAAATAAAAATTGAAATGCCTTTAGTAGATACCAATATAACACAAGTAAAATATATCGCAAATAAAAGTTAAGATTGACAAACATTTGTAAGTCTAAGAAAATGTAAACACAGACAACGTTTTGGAATTTATAAGTTATGAGTAGAGCTAAAATACAGCTCTACAGATTTTATAGAAAAATCATACAATAGTAATGGATAATGGTTCCATATTTAACAATAACATCTTATAGTAGAAAGCTTCAAATTATTATAAATACAGCAACACAAACATAAAGAGTCAACAAATATTTACAGGTAGAATTTTTAAAGTTCCTTTGAAAGATAACAAAAATCCATTTTAAATCTTATTTATAACACCAAACCATGCAAAATAACTGCTTTTTAAAAATTTTTATTTTTATTTTAAGTTCCAGGGTACATGTGTAGGTTTCTTACACAGGTAAACGTGTGCCACGGTGGTTTGCTGCACCTATCAACCCATCACCTATGTATCAAGCCCAGCATGCATTAGCTCTTTTTCCTAATGCTCTTCCTTCCCCACCCCACCTCCTGACAAAATAACTGCTTTTAATTAACCACCTGCAAAATGGTAAACTACTTAAGCAAAGATCCAAATTCATCCTAAAGTGCTTTCATTTTCCAGTCTGATAATTAAAGAATTCCAAAGGGAATAAAAATAAAACGCTTCATATTCTTCTAAGAATTATAATTTCTATGTTATGCAATTTGATAAGGCCAAGAAATGCCAGTGATTTAGTCTCCCCTAAAAACCTAGATGTCATTCTTAGATATCCTTTAACAATAGTTACCAAGATCTCTTCTGAGCATTAAAATCAAGGCCCTTTATGTGTATATGTACCTGTGTCATCTGTCAACTCTTACTGCAATTTTAGACATCTCTTATGGCAAACTGCTTTCTCTACAATGACCTTCCTACAGCAAACATTTATAGGACAATCTCTCTGAACTTGTGCTCTGGAAGCAAAGAACTCTAAGTAAGCCTCAATAGACTAAGGTAAGAAAAGATTATCTTTCAGGCCCTTAAAACTGGGTCACATATATAAATTTAAGCATGAATTATCTTTTCAATGTTTAAACCAAATCTTTCCCTTAAGAGGGTTTCCACAGAGGATTCTACTTACATACTAATTTTGGTATCCATATTCTTGCCTCTGTGACTTTGTACACCAACTCAATGCATTTAGCTTTTATTTTGAGGGTTACAGAAGCCACTAGAGTTCTAAGCAGGAGCATGAGATGATTTACAATTTTAAAAATATCACAGTTCTGCAATGAATGAATTCTAGGAATAGGCACCAGTGGAAACAGGGTCTAGGATAGTAGCAGAAGCGAACTGTTTTGATTAAAGAAATATGGCAGTAGACTCCTAAATTTTAATAACTGTGTTATTTTATAACCTTTATTTTAATCAATAGATATTGAAATGTAGACACTATTATATTAGGGCTTTTCAAATCTTGAATTACAGAAGACAATTCAATAGGAAGAAAACAAACAATCCACTTAAAAAATGAACAAAGACTTGAATGACATTTATCAAGTGAAGACATACCAATGCCCAACAAGAATATGAAAAATTGCTTAGCATCACCAGGCATTGGGGAAATGCAAATTAAAGTCACAATGGGATTATCTGTCACCTCAAATCTGTTCAAATGATTTTTATCAAAAAGATGGAAGATGTTGGTGAGAATGTGGAGAAAAGAACTATCACACACTGTTGGTGGGAATGTAAATCAATACAATCATTATGGAAAACAGTATGGAAGTTCTTCAAAAACTAAAAATAGTTTTTGATCCAGTAATAGCACTTCTGGGTATACATGAAAAGGAATTAAAATCAATATGTCAAAGGCATATCTGCACTCCTATGTTCATTGTAGCATTATTCACATTAGCCAAGTTATGGAATAAGCCTAAGTGCCCATCAATAGATCAATGAATAAAGAAAATGTGGCATATATACACAGTGGAATACTGTTCAGCCTTTTAAAAGAGGAAATTCTGTCATTTGTGATAATGTGGATGAACATGGAGGATTTTATACTAATGAAGTAAGTCAGGCACAGGAAGACAAATACTGCATAATCTCACTTACATGTGGAATCTAAAAAAGTTGAATTCATACAAGTAGAAAGTAGAATGATGGTTACTAGGAACTGGAGGTGTGGGAAGAGAGGGAATAAGGTATTGCTGGTCAAATAGTACAAAGCTTCAGATAAAAAGAGTAGCATTTTGAGATCTATTGTACAGCAGGGTAATCAGTGTCAATATTAATGTATTGTATATTTCAAAATAACTTAGAGAGTACATTTCAAATGCCTTACCATGAAAAAAAAATAAGTACGTGAGGTATGGATATGTTAATTAGCTTGATTTAATCATTCCCCACATTGTTTATATATATCAAAACATCATATTGTACCACATAAAGGTATACAATTCTGATTTGACAATTCAAAATAATATTCATAGAAAATACAAAAATAAGCATTAGACAAAAAAGGACAAAAGAAAAAGGCATCTCTACCTCATGAGGTACAGGTATTACAGCATAGCTTCCATATGGTCAATCACCCTGCACCGAGGGAAAAAGTAAGAAGTAGGCGTCACTTATCAGTCCTTTCCTCAGTGCCTCCTCCGTACATACCAGGGAGACATGGCTCCTGCCTGGAGGAATGCTTATGGCTGCTGCCTGGAGGAATGCTTATGGCTGCCTAGGGAACTAAAATGTGATATTCAGCTAGGTACCCAATGCATAGCACAGGTAGTTACTGCTTAAGAAGATCAGATTTTAAAAATAATATTTATTTATTGCAAATTGTATGTTAAGTGCTATGTCAAGGGCTTTATTTAATTTCATTCATAATTTAATATTGGCCCAATTTGAAACATAGGAAATCCAAGATGCATTGATGTCAAATAAGAAATCTAAGATTCATAGATGTCAAACTTGGGCAAGTTTACCAAACTAGTGCCTATTATCATTTAAACCCAATTTTGTCTGACTCCAAAGCCCTTCTTCCAATCATGACATGGTATCAGTTTCACAGGAAGGAGCAGTCAGTTGCCTTGAAGTGGTACAGTCCCTGAATCTTTACTAGTAGATAGTGAAGAGTTTGGATTTTCACAAACAAGACAAGGAAGGCAAGGAATTCCAGTAATATGGTTTGGCTGTGTCTCCACCCAAATCATATCTTGAATTGTAACTCCCATAATTCCCACATGTCATAAGAAGAACTCAGTGGGAGGTGACTGAATTATGGAGCTAAGTCTTTCCTATGCTGTTCTTGTGATAGTGAATGAGTCTCACGAGATCTGATGAATTTAAAAACAGGAGCTTCCCTGCACAAGCTCTCTTTGCCTGCTGTCATTCATGTAAGACATGACTTGCTCCTCCTTGTCTTCTCCCATGATTGTGAGGCCTCCCCACTTACACGTAGAACTGTAAGTCCAATAAATCTCTTTTTCTTCCCAGTCTCAAGTATGTCTTTATTAGCAGTGTGAAAACAAACTAACACAGTAAATTGATACCAGTAGAATGGGGTGTTGCTGAAAAAATATCCAAAATGTGGCAGTGACATTAGAACTGGGTAACAGGTAGAGGACGAAACAGTCTGGAGGGTTCAGAAGAAGATAGGAAAATGTGGCAAAATTTGGAACTTTCTAGAGACTTGTTGAATGTCTTTGACAAAAATGGTGATAGTGATATGAACAATAAGGTAGGCTGAGGTGGTCTCAGATAAAGATGAGGAACTTGTTGGGAACTGGAGCAAAGGTGACTCTTGCTATGTTTTTGCAAAGAGACTGGTGGCATTTTGCCCCTGCCCTACAGATTTGAGGAACTTTGAACTTGAGAGAGATGATTTAGGGTATCTGGCAGAAGAAACTTCTGAGCAGCAAAGCATTCAAGATGTGACTTGGGTGCTGTTAAAGCCATTCAATTTTATAAGGGAGGCAGAGCATAAAAGTTTGGAAAATTTGCAGCCTGACAATGTGAAAAGAAAAACTCATTTTCTGAGGAGAAATTCAAGTCTGCTGCAGAAATTGGCATAAGTAACAAGGAGCCAAATGTTAATCCCCAATACTATGGGGTGAATATCTCTGGGGCATGTCTCCAGGGCCTCTCGCTACAGGCCTGGAGACCTAGGGAGAAAAGATGGTTTCATGGGCCAGGCCCAGGGTTCTCATGCTGTGTACGATCTAGGGACTTGATGCCCTGTGTCCCAGCCACTCCAGCTGTGACTAAAAGGGGCCAAGGTACAGCTCAGGCTGTGGTGTCAGAGGGTGCAAGCTGCAAGCCTTGGCAACTTGCATGTGGTGTTGAGTCTGTGGATGCACAGAAGTCAAGAACTGAGGTTTAGGAACCTCTGCCTAGATTTCAGAGGATGTATGGAAATGCCTGGATGTCCAGGCAGAAGTTTGCTGCAGGGGCAGGGCTCTCACAGAGAACCTCTGCTAGGGCAGTGCAGAAGGGAAATGCGGGGCTGGAGCCCCCACACTGAATCCCTACTAGGGCATCACCTAGTGGAGCTGTGAGAAGAGGGCCACCATCCTCCAGACCCCAGAATGGTAGATCCACCAACATCTTGCACTGTGTGCCTGGAAAAGACACAGACACTCAACACCAGCCCATGAAAGAAGCTGGGAGGGAGGCTGTACCCTGCAAAGCCATAGGGCCAGAGCTGCCCAAGACCATAGGAAGCCACATCTTGCATCAGCCTAACACAGATGTGAGACATGGAGTCAAAGGAGATCATTTTGGAGCTTTAAGATTTGACTGTCCTGCTGAATTTTCGACTTGTATGGGACTTGTAGCCCCTTTGTTTTGAACAA
Source organism: Cacajao melanocephalus (assembly GCA_963573385.1). Classification (NCBI taxonomy): domain Eukaryota; kingdom Metazoa; phylum Chordata; class Mammalia; order Primates; family Pitheciidae; genus Cacajao; species Cacajao melanocephalus. Next base: position 107,658 of record CAUYLG010008009.1, on the reverse strand, counting down.
TTTCTCCCATTTGGAAAGGCTGTATTTACCCAATGTCTGTACCCCGTTGTATCTAGGAAGTAACTAACTTGCTTTTGATTTTACAGGGTCATAGGAAGGAAGGACTTGTTTTGCATTAGATGAGAAATTGGACTGTGAACTTTTGAGTTAATGTAGAATGAGTTAAGAATTTCAGGGAATGTTGGGAAGGCATGATTTGTTTTGAAATGTGAGGTCATGAGATTTGGAGGGGCCAAGGGCAGAATGATATGGTTTTGCTATGTTCCCAAGCAAATCTCAAATTGAATTGTAACTCCCACAACTCCTACATGTCATGGGAGGTGATTGAATTATGGGGGTGGGTCTTTCCCACGCTGTTCTTGTGATAGTGAAAGAATCTCACAAGATCTGGTGGTTTTAAAAATGAGAGTTTTCCTGAACAAGCTCTTTCTTTGCCTGTTGCCATCCAAGTAAGATGTGACTTGCTCCTCCTTTCCTTCTGCCATGATTGTGAGGCCTCCCCAGCAATGTGGAACTGTAAGTCCAATAAACCTCTTTTTCTTCCCAGTCTTGGGTATGTCTTTATATGCAGCATGAAAATAGACTAATACATGCAGGAAGAAGAAAGGTGTGGGTGATCGAAATTCAGAAAAGCAAATAGAAGGTAGACATGGAAACAAATATTTTCTTTGGGGCAGGTGACAGAGATGGGCTACTTATAGTTAGTTATTGCCATTTTAGCTATGTTCTGGCCAATAAGATGTCAGTGAGCATGGTAAAAATAGGTCTCTGGCCTAGCCCCCAAACATATTCTGTAAAATCCTCTATACTGTTTCTTCTTCTTCCTGCAGATCAGAAGCAGAGGAGCTGGCTGGGGAGAACAAGGAAAAGACAAAACCAAAAGCCGAACCTGGATTGCTAAAAGAACACACAGAAGACTGCTCACTGCTCAAGGTTAGCCAGATCAAACATTTTCAGCAGGAAACAAACATTTATTTACTTACACTCAGTAAAATCTGGGACATTTCATTTTAGCTTCTAAAATTATTTATCCCAAAAAACACAAAGATGAAAGTTCCTTTGGAGAAATGAAGTGAGGGCATATTAGACTCTTGGGTTAGCTCCTCCAACATGTTTCCAATCCCTTTCTTCTTTTTCTGGATCAACTTTAGACCCACTTTCCAATGGAATTAATGCCAATCATGAGACAACATTCTGGTCAATGAAATGTCAATGTATGTTTCATGGCCTGTCCCTTCCCCATTTCCTCACCTTCCTTCTTCTTTGTAAGATGATGTGATGCCCAACTTATCAGCAGCCATATTGTAACCCTGAGGAAAAGGCCAAGAGAATCTCATAGATGTTAGTCCTAACATTATTGACCCACTGTACTAACCCCAGCAAATGCTCACCTACAGACACCTATAAATGCATAAACAACAAACAAATAATAAAAGCCTATTCTTTAAACTATAAGTAAACAGGTATTTGTGTATTTGCAGCTGAACATGACTGTAATGAAGACAAAAGTGGATGCAAACAGTGTTTTTCAACTGGGGTAATTCTGCATTTCCCTTACCTGTGCAAAATGCCTAGAGAGTTTTAGTGGTCACAACTGGAGGTATGTTATTGGTTTCTAATATATCTTGCCTGCAATGCACAAGAAAGCCCTTCATGACAAAGGCTTGTCTACCCTGAGATGTCAACCATGCTGAAGATGAGGGATCACCATACTGTAAAATGGAAAGCCCCTCCATGGCATTAGAAGATGCTATTACTTCTTTTTTATGTCATTCTATGCCACTGAAAAATTTTGAACAATACAGTATCATGGACTATAAAAGGAATAATGGAAAGTGGAAGTCTAGAGTTCAGAAATCCAGTTAAGAGTTTGATTATGAGAACCTGATTGTTGGTGGATGGGGAAATAGAAAGAAAGGGAAAATTTGTGATTTATTAAGAAGGAATTTAATAACAGAAAGAAAGAAATAAGTGATATTAATAGAATTCGAGCAGATGTATCAAGACTGGATATAGGGCTTGTAGAATGATATTAAACAGTCTTATGAAAAAAGCAGACAGTTCACCATTTATTTGAATTTTTGCAAACATATAAATAACCTAAGACAGAGAAAGAAGAATATCTAAATATTAGGTTGATTCAAAAGTAATTGTGTTTTTTGCCATTGAAAGTAATGGAAGTAATAGAAAATCTTATTTTTCCCTTATCCCAGGAGCTGCTTGGGAGTGTTAGAGGGAGTTACACAAGAAATATCAAAGCATCCATATTTTTGAACAAAAGTGTAATATATCATGTAAAATCTAATGAACACGTTTTTCTCCTTATTAAAATATCACTATATTCTTCCACAGGTTACAGAAAACATGACACAAAGAAAAGGGCACAGTATTAAGATTAGAGAAAAAAAAAAGGAGAATTGTAGCAAGACTCAAAGAGGGATATAGAAAACCCTTTTCCTCATTAAGAAGCAAAGCAGGCAGCTAGCATTGTACAAAGCTTATTGGGCAAAACAGTCATCACAAATAATATGTTTTAATTGAATTTTGGGAATGAGGATAAATACAGAGTTTGAGACCATGACACTGGAAAGTATGTTTTCAGTGAAGAAGAGTACGATACAAGAATTTTCTTGAACACGCACACAGAAGAATCACAAAACCTAGAAGCAGAATGTAAATAAAAAACAAAGCCTATTTTTGTGGTTACACTTGGCTATGTGTTCTCATCACACTGTGAGTCAGGAGGAACTGGAAATTTATAAATATACCCACTGAATATCCTCTGCTGTATCTCTACATTTTTGTTGTAAATAGATTACAACTAAATAAATGTTATAAGAATGCATAGAAGTATCATTCATGGTGCAGCTTCAACTGTGGTAAGATTCCATGGTTTTCATGATGTCTATAGTGAAATAATGTTCCCTAATATTATTATATTGAGATACTTGAAGTGGGTAGACCTTGTGTGAACTACACATAGGTGTGGATGATTATGAGCATATTACAAAACCAGGTTTCAGCAAAGTAGCAACCTTATGGAATATTGGTGTAAAAGTTTTATTCTTTTCTGAGGATATTTGTTCATAAACCTTTATAAAACCAAAATAATTAACATGTTTATCAGAATTTCTTTTATTCCTTATATTCTCTACATAGAAAAATCTACCACATATTGTTAACCAGGATATTATTTTTCAGCATAAGCTTAGATCTTGTATTAAGGCTCAGTAGAGAGGATATCTACTTAGAAATGCTTTTGAGCCAGTTTTACTGATTAAAATAAATATCAATGACTCCTACACAGACTCATGAACATGCTATAAATTTACTGCATCACCTTTGTGTTTTTGTACTAATGTGCAACAAATCCCAATAGATTATTGTATTTTGTAGATGATATTCTTCCCTGTAAAAATTATACTATATTAAGGGCAGAGTTTTATTCAATAAGATAGAGGACTCGAGTTGCTCTCCAACTACCCGCAAGCATCCTGAAAGTTAAATAGCTTGTTTCTCCTCAAATGAAAGACTTAACTAAAATAAGCAGTATGAACCATCTCCAACTGTGAACTAATTAAAGACAATTCCCTTTCAAGGTTTTTTTTTACTAGATGTCATTTGTGATTTTATTTTGCTTTCCTTAAATTTGTACTATTTTACATGCCTGTTCCTTCTAAGATTTATTCTTAAATGGTACAGTATTTTAATATTGTGACATTAAAATGTCAGTGACATTCTAATGGGTCACACTTTAATATTAAGCTCTTTATAAATTATAAAACAAATGTTAAAGATATTATAATATTATAATGCTAGCGGAAGCAACTTGATTCAATGAATGGGTAACTTTCTCCTGTTTCAAGCCCATTGTCATTATGTCTGGAAGAGGAAGAGAATGAAGTGACTGACCATAGCTAAAGCCCCTAAACTATATGCTTTGTTCTCTCCACAGCCTCAGTTCCTTATGACCTACTTCCAGTTACGTTGTTAAATTTCTGATGTTGAAAAGGCTGGAGGAAATAGTTGCAGAATAATTTCCAGACAAAATCTAATCTAAAATCATACTGAATTTTAAAATGTCTAAATAACAGCAAAGTCAACAGAGTAAAAATAATTCCTGAAGAAATAAAAAGACACAAGGAAGAAAATTAGAACCCAGCAAAGGAGGAGTATTTTTCCTAGAATAACAGTGCCATGAACCTGTGGCCTATTGACCAAGATCATCATTTTTTTATCACTTCCTATGAAATTTCTTTCAAAGGTTATTAGTAATTTATTGATAACACAAGGACTAGGCAAATATATTTGAAATAATATGTATGCATTATTTCTCTCTAACCAGTATCCATAGTCTTCCTCCTAGTATTCAAAGAATCTCCTTATTTTGATGGTCACATGTGCAGTTTTATATCTGATAATTATGAGCTTAATTTCCAGACATCGAACCAATCTTGATTTAAAATACTTTTGAAAAGGTCTGTACTAATTGTTTCAAATTAGTTTGTATTAGTCTGTGACCTGGTTTCTTTCCACCAATCAAAACATGTTTCTCATGATTCCATTTATAAACCTTCTTTTGAAATTGGTATTACTCATTTTTTACTGAAACTCCTTGTATTTTTAAAACTATGTTTTAAAAAGAGTTTGGATTTTTGCTATTTTTCAGGCTCAGGACAGGAACATTCATGTTTATACAATATCTCCACTAATTTTCCAACTTGTTTTAGTCCTCTTGCTAAGAATATCCTTGTCCTCTCAATTTTAAGTATGATTTATTGGGTATAGTACACTTGAAATGTTATCTAGTTCATCATAAAGTACAATATTGACCCAGAATTTTGCAAAGTTTGAAAAATTATAATAGCATTAATGAGAGACATGGACTGCTTACCAAATATCCATAGGCTCACCCACATTTCTCAGCTCCACTGCAATTAGGAAGGGCCCTGAGAATAGTTCTGGACAAATGGATCATGAACAGAATACACATAAGTTAATTTGAGGCCAAGACACAAAATGGATGGTGTGTTACCCTTCAACTTTCTCTTCTACTGTCAAGGAGACCATGAAGGGCTTCAATTGTGATGGTGGAACCAGAAGACAAAAGTGAACTGGTGCCCTTTGTTACTTTGTGAAAGAGAAATTCCCTGGAGAGTCACAGAGAAACCAGAAAACTTCTGTGGATTAGAAATCAACAGATATAATCTTTCATCCTGGAGATTTGGGAAGTGTTACTGGAAGCACAACCTAATCTATCCTGATTAACACTATTGATTGATATAAGAAGTGGGTAATGTCTGCTAAAAACAAACTAAAAGCTAAAAAAACTAAACTAAATTAAAATAATATAGTATTTGATGAGTGGTCTCGTATAAGCCAGATAATTTATAGTAAAGATCAACAGCAGTATCTGATACTGATATTTGGTAATGCTATTGCTTGCAACAAGTTGCAGTGCCAATCATGTGAGCAATGAATTCAAAACACTGGAAACTGGAAACTTACAAGGGTGTGTTGTTTACTACTAGCTGTCTTTGGCAAAATATAATAAGAAAGATGATTCAGCAAAGAATATCTCAGTCTGAAAGCAGAAGTTTGGGAAAAAGTGAAAGACAAAATTGAAAAAGCCCTTTAGAGGCAAATGCCGGCTAAAACAACCTCAATGGCAAAGACCAGATTCAGAGTGGCTTCCTAACCTATTTTAAAACTTATCAATCACTTGGGAGTTAAGGCAGGAAGACTGCTGGAGCTCAGGAGTTTGAGACCAGCTTTGGCAATACGGGAAGACCCTGTTTTTCCAAAATAATTAAAAAATTAGCAGGGCATGGTGGCACATGGGAAGCTACTTGGGAGGCTGAGGCAGAGGATCAATTGAGCCCAGAAGGTCAAGGGTGCAGTGAGCCATATTCATGCCACTGCACTCCAGCCTGTGCAACAGAGTGAGACCCTCTCTCAATCAATCAACAAACTATCACTAATGAAAGTGCTTCAGAAAAAAAGTGAAATAAAGGAGACGTTCTTTCCTTAGTATGACAGCTTCCAGATAGCTCTCCTTAAACATAGAGAAGCATAAGATACGAGAACAAAGAAATAAAGATTTGAGTATGGCTCATACTGACATCAGGGTATGAGTCCAGCAAATAAACTGACCAGTAACAACAGATAGAAAGTCTACTGGATTTTTAATACTCACTGAAAAAATATCTGTTGAGTTATGTGATTATTTGAGCCTTACCAGTCTTAGGACTCTCAATTTTTCATTGGCAAGATCTTAATTAAGAAAGCTGTGAAGCCCTGATCCTGGCATATTCCACAACAGCCTCTTCAGACATGGCTATGGGATATCCTGAAAACCAGAAGAAACTCCCAAAGCCATAAAGAATAATGAACATGACACTAATCCCAATAAGCACATTAAGCCTTATCTGGTAGCTGATTTCTACCATTCTGAAGGCTTGGGGAATCTTTGCAATGTCTGTCCAGCAAGATTTCAAGATCTCATAATGCCGACGAATTCTGCTGGATATCTCCCACTCTCCCTTTCTGGAATGTGTTGTGCTTTTATTCTACCTCATTTCCACAATTAAACACTAGGTTTTATGGGACTGAGAATATGCAGATAACTTGTCTTTTTATTTCATCTGTCTGAATCTAGAGATTATAGTATAATATCCAGAAACTTGGACTTTGAGCTTAAGGCAGTGACTTGGTAAGACTTAGTTTGTTTTTCTTGGGGCATGTCACAATAAGTAAGCAAGAAACATTTTTGTAACTGGAAGTGTCAACTGTGACAGTGACAATTGTTTGCCAGTGGATATCCAGGTGTGGTCCCCTCACCCCAAACCCTACATGGGCTATTCCCAGCCCTCTTGCTGGGATCCATGTGTCTGTTTCGGGACGATGTGCTGTAAACAGAAATGATGTGTATAACTTCTAGGCTACAATATTTAAGAGCTAGTGTGCCATCCTTATGCTTTCTTCTCCTGTCAAAATAACTGGGTAGGCCTCCTGTTGGGATGAAGAATCCCCAAGACGAAAACACCCTGGATCCCCACACATAGAAATCTTCCCTAGGACCTACAGTGGGCATTTATAATACTTTAAGAGAAGAATTACACACTGTGGAAGCCAGAAAGCAAATGATTAGATAATACTAACTGGCTTAGAGTTTTTAGAAAGTTGGAAGCTAAGCAGCTTTAGCAGAGAGGGGATTAAGAAGAACAGAGTCCATCTGTACCCTAAATTCCAGAAATGCTCTAAAGGTGAAGGTACTACCCATCTCAGAATGTGGAGCTGTATGAATAGAAAACAAGGGAATTAGGAATTTTCAAAAGAAACTCTGAAGACCCCAGAAGCCTTTCTGTATCCACGCAATTGGAAGGCTAGTTCTCTTTAGCACACTTTTGGAAGTTTGTCATCTACCAAGATTATCAGAGATACTTTGATCTTTGCCTCAGACACCAGGAGAAGGTGTCACAGTGAAAGTAGAGGGCTACACTGAAAGTAGAGAAATAAGTCAAGGGCCATATGCTGTATAAAGAAGTCTCCATCTTCTTTCCCTCCTTTACCCATTAACCTTCCATTACACAATCTCCCTTCCCCTACTCCTGACAAACATGTAGTAGACTGAGTTATTCTAAAGAACTGACTAAGATGATTCAACAAAGAGAATTTAAACCAAGAGAAGTAAACACTATATATTTGAACATTCTCACAATAAAATGCTTGCTCTCATTAAACATTTACAGTGAAGATTAACAGTCAAAAATATACACACATCATTCTTCACAGAACTAGAAAAACAGTCCTAAAATTCATCTGGAACCAAAACATAGCCTACATAGCCAAAGCAACAGAAAGCAAAAAGAACAAATCTGGAGATATAACATTACCTGACTTCAAATTACACTACAAGACTATAGTTACTAAAACAGTATGGTACTGGTATAAAAATAGGCATGTAGATCAATGGAAAAGCATAGAGAATCCAGAAATAAGTCAAATACTTACAGCTAACTGATCTTTGACAAAACATAAAAGATATAAATTGGGGAAAGGACACCCTAGTCAATATATGGTGCTGGGAAAACTGGCAAGCCACATGTAGAAGAATAAAACTGGATCCCCATATCTCATTTTGATTTTATATAAAAATCAACTCAAGATGGATCAAAGATTTAAATGTAAGACCTGAAACCATAAAACTTCTAGACAATAACACTGAAAATAATCTTCCTGGCATTAATTTAGACAAATAATTTATGACTAAGACCCCAAAAACAAATGCAACAGAAACAAAAATAAATAAATGGGACTTAATTAAACTTAAAAGCTCTGGACAGTAAGAGATATAATCAACAGAATAAACAGACAACTCACAAAGTGGGAGAAAATATTAGCAAATTATGCATCTGAGAAAGGGCTAATATCCAGGATCCACAAGGAACACAAATAAATCAACAAGAAAAAAAAATCTCATCAAAAAGTGGTCAAAGGATATGAATAGACAATTATCAAAAGAAGATATACAAACAGCCAACAAACATATGAAAAAATGTTCAACATCACAAGATGTCGGTGTGGATGTGGTGAAAAGAGAATACTTTTACATTGCTGGTTTTTATGTAAACTAGTACAACCACTATGGAAAACAGTATGGAGAATCCTTAAAGAACTCCATTCAATCTAGCATTCAATCCAGCACTACTGGGTATCTACCCAAAGAAAAGGAAGTCATATGAAAAAGACAAATGCACACACATGGTTTATAGCAGCATATTTTGCAATTGTAAACATATGGAACCAAACTAAGTGCCTATCAAGCAACAAATGGTTAAAAAAAAACATAGTGTATATACATCATGGAATACTATTCAGGCATAATATAGGAATGAAATAACGTCTTTTACAGCAACTTAGATGGAGTTGGAGGCCATTATTCTAAGTGAAGTAACTCAGAAATGGAAAACCAAATATCATATGCTCTCACTTAAAAGTGGGAGCTAAGCTATGAGGATGCAAAGGCATAAGAATGATATAATGAACTTTGGAGACTTGGAGGGGAAGGTTGGAATGGGGTGAGAGATAAAAGATAACATATTGGGTACCGTGTACACTGCTTGGGTGATTTTGGAGCACCCAAATCTCAGCAATCACTGTTAAATAACTTATCCACATAACAAAATACCACCTGTACCCCATAAACTATTAAAATATGAATAGCAATTAAAAATAAATAAATTGATTCTTGAAAAATAACAAAAAAATTAGGTGGGTGTGGTAGTGAGTACCTGAAAAAAAACAAACATACCCACAGTCTTCAACTATTATAAGTACTTTTTACCATCAGAATTGTAGTTTACTTGATACTGGAAAAATACTTCTAATTCAAAAGAGAGAAGTCAAACAAATGGGGAAAATCCTAAATATAAATGAGACTTTGCAGAAAAGAAAAAAAAAAGCAAAGTTATAGTTAACATTCTCAAAGAGAAAAGAGTTCTAAAAAATAAGACAGTTCCCTTAGAAATGTAAATGAGACTATTTCCTCAAATCAACAAAGAGGATGAACGACAACATTGAAGGTATCATTCAAAAAGTAAACCAAAAGTTTATAAGAAATGGAAAATAATCAACTGAGGAAAGTTATCACCCCAAGTAAACTGTTTCTCATTTCTGTATCTGTCAAATTGGGATAATAATAGTAACACCACCAACAATAATGTCCTATTAAACATGCTACAGTGAATACCCAGCTAATGTAGTTATCATTAGGATTAACTTAGTTGAGAGAGTTAGTAAAGTTAGAACCATGCTTGGAATAAAGAAAGCACTCAATAGCTATCAGCATTTGGTATCAACAACACTATTATTATGGTGAAAAATACATTTTCCAGCAACAAGAGAAAAAGTAAAAGAGATAGAGAGCAAAGTAAAAAGAAATTATGTATAAAATACAAGAAGATGTCTCCAAACTAAGAGTGTGTATCTCAAGATTTGAATGATCCACACAACATTCAACATAATTATTGAAAATAGATCCAGGCCAAAAGAAATTTCATAACCCTAGAAATACTGGGACAATCTTAAACTTTTCAGAGAGAAGGAGGAGGAAAGGAATGAAGAGATAAGTATGTACAATGATCAGTAACTGGTATGACATCTGAATTTTTAGTGGCTAGACAACAAATGGAAACCAGAAAATAAAGGCTTAAAATTGTGAGAGCAAATGCTCACTAATCTAGAACTCTACACCCAGGGCATTATCAATAAAAATGAAAGATAATTCAAAATCATTTTCAAATATGCAAAGTGGGAATCTTTACAAAAATGGTCCTAATATTTTGCAGTTTCTCCTACCCCTTGAATCTGGGCTTAACCATGTGACTTGCTTTGAATAATGAGACATTAGCAAGCACAACACAAGCAGAGAGGCTCAAAAAGTGGCTGTGCACTGGTTCTTGACCTCTCGTGCCACTGGAAACCCGGAGATCACCAGGAAGAAGCTGAGGCTAGACTCCAAGGATAAGAGATCATGTGAGGGAATGGGGCCACAACCATCTCAGCTATGCAGCTGAAGTTCCAAATATGTGAATGAGGCTATCCTAGACTCTCTCATTCCAGCCAAGCTGACCAGACCACAAGAACCACAACAGCTGACTTCACAGAGTAGTTGTTTTAAGTCATTAAGTTTTGGAGTGGACTGCTACACAGCAAAAGTGAACTGCTGTATCTTCATCTTCTCTCAGGAAGCCTCTGGAGAATATACACCTTCAGGCAGAAAAAAGAAGATACAGTTGGTTCCAGGAAGCAGTTGATCCAATGCTAGGATGTGGCAAAGAGAATTCCTTCGAATACTTTGAAAGTGAGACACGAGACAGTAGCTAAGCAGCAAAAACAAACAAGTCAGACTGGGGCAGGAAAGAGACTACAGGAAGACATTGTCAAAGAAAAAAACACAAGCAGAAATGAATTAGTTTTAAACTGGTGAAGAAAAGGCAAAGAAACACAAAGAGATAATTACTAATTCCAAGGAAAGAGAATTACATAAGAAATGGGAAATTTTCATGCTATATGCTTTAAATCAGTTGTGAGCAATAATTATATATATATAGATATGTTATATCTATCTATCTATATATATATAGATATAAGCTTAACACAGTAAGGAATGCTAAGAGAGTACAGTGGAAAACTGTTATTTGAAATATGACATTAAATATTTTACAGTAGCTGACTCTAGGGAGGGCCAAGAAAAATTATGAGAGTGAGGCAGAGGGCTCCTGCTCTTAGAGTATAATTTAACATTTTAAGTTATGTAACTACTGTATTTGGGAAAATAGAAAATTAAAATAGGCAAAACATTGAAGCAACAAATATCTAGGAAAAAAACTTCTCACTAAATATATCTTTTATGTCTCTCATATCATATCTATGTTTATATCTGTTTATCCTATATATTATGTCTATACTTATTTCTTTGAAAAGTTCTGGCTAAATATTTATCAATAAACTGCAAAGATTTAAATATTTTGAACCTTGAGTTCTTTCCCATAATAATTACAAAAATAAATAGAAGCATAACTGGTATTACAAAGAATTTTGTCATAGTATTTTTTTAAGAACAAAACAATTTAGGAGTTACATAAAAATACAAGAATTAGAAACAAGCAAACATCATATATTTATACAGTAAATGTTCTTCAATAAAATAATCATACTTTTAAAGAGTAATGCCATAAGGATAGGCTAATTTAAAATACAAGTAAACAGAGAAAAATTGAAAATATTATATCCAGTATTACACAAAATTTGAAATAATATATGTATATGGTATGCATATATAAAAAGTACATGGAAAAATGATTTCATTGCTGTCTCTTCTTGTCTACTTTTTAGATTATCAGCAATGATTTTGTATCACTATATATAATGAGAAAAGACATAATATTGGTTTACTATTCAACTTACAATCTTTTAAAAATTTTGTATCTTTATGAAACTATTATCATTTCATACAAAAACCTTAAAATATAATGGAAATGAGTTCAGTTCGTGGTAATGGCATAGTAGCTTTCTGTAGATCGAAATTATAATCTGTGCCCACCGTACAAAAACCAAATATATGAAGGCACTGGCGAATGACCAAAAGTAGGCAGAAACTGGAAGAGGTTCTTAAAAGAAGGAGACCCCAGGGAGAGAGATCCTTGTTGACCCAGCTTTTTCTCCGAAGACACCCAGCAGTCAGAACAAACATCAACAGACTTCAGAGAAAGATAAGAGTATCTGGAGTTGGCATAATGTCCAAAAATGTCCGAAATTGTGACTCATAGGCAAGATGAAAGTTAGTCAATGAACATTGAGTCCAAGATGATCTGGGGTAATGAAATTTCAGAGGAGGACTTTAAAGCAGCTGTTATGAATATAGTCAAGGAATTATGAAAGAGATAGAAATAATGAGTGAAAAAATAAGAAATTTTAGTAGATAATAAAAATAAAAATATGGAATTAAAGATATAATCACGTATATGTATAATAATTTGTATAATATGTATAATAAAACATATAAATAATGCAAATGAAGTAAATACTCCAATTAAAAGTGGAGTTTTACTAATTACAAAATCAACTGCGTTATCATCTATATGAGATGAACTTTACGTACAAAGATACAGAGAGACAAAGTAAAAGAATGCAAGGTATACTATATATCATGCAGATTTCAGTGTAAAGAATTCAGTGTCTAAAATATGAGACAAAACTTTCATTAAGACATGGAGTATTCCGCATGGTCTCACTCATAGGCAGGTGTTGAACAATGAGAACACATGGACACAGGGAGGGGAGCATCACACACTGGGGTCTGTTGGTGGGGGGTAGGGGAGGGACAGCAGGGGGTAGGGAGGTTAGGGAGGGATAACATGGGGAGAAATGCCACATATAGGTGACAGGGGGATAGAGGCAGCCAACCACATTGCCAAGTATGTATCTATGTGACAATCCAGCATGATCTACACATGTACCCCAGAACCTAAAGTACAATTAAAAAAAAGACATGGAGTATTATCAGTGATAAAGGACATTTTATAAAGGGTTGATTGATTAAAAAGACACAACAATCATAAATATGTATAAATCTCTAACAAAGCTTCTAAATACATGAAATAAAAGCCAAAAGAACTAAACAAATCCATAATCATAGTGGGAGATTTTAACACCTCTCGTTCAGTAATTGATAGAATACCAAAAAAATCACTAAGGTTATAGAAGTTGTGGACAACAGCAATTATCTTAACATAATTGAAATTATAGATTTTGTGTCTAACATGTGGAGAATATTCATCCCTTTCAAATGCAAAAGAACTTCACCTAAATAGACAATATATTATAATATTATACAAGCCCCAGTAAATTACAAAAATGAATGTGTACAGTGTATGTTCTCTGACCAACATAGACTTCATTGTAAAATGAAAAGTTTTACTTAAAAATGGTCAGAATATTTCAAAATATTTAGTTAACAAAAAAAGCAGGTTACAGTAGTTACCTTTGGGGATCCAGAGCATGCTGACAGATGTCTGGCCATCTAGAAAACGTATTTTTTGTTTTGTTTTAGTTTTTTTGTGTGTGTGAAAGGGAGTCTCGCTCAGGCTGGAGTGCAATGGTGCAATCTTGGTTCACTGCAACCTCAGCCTCCCAAGTAGCACCTGCCACCATGCCCAGCTAATTTTTTGCATTTTTAGTAGAGACAGAGTTTCACTACATTGGCCAGGCTGGTCTTGAACTCCTGACCTTGTGATTTGCCCACCTCAGCCTCCCAAAGTGCTGGGATTACAGGCGTGAGCCACCATGCCCGACTGAAAACGTTTTCTTTTAAACAATCGGAAATGTATGTGGAAATATCACCCATAAAGGAAAACAAAAACAAAACAGAAAAAAGAAAACCTCCCAAGTAGCGAATAATAGGCATTCTAAAAGGAAAGAAGTATTCTTCACTAACCTGTTTGTGATTTTAATTCTGCATCACACTTCTGGGCTGTTCCAAAGCAACCTTATAGCTGATTCTTTCTTAATAAGAGCTCTTATTTTCTCTATTTCTCTTATCATTTTTGTGCCCTAACCCTCCGTCTTAGAGAGAGAGAGAGAGAGAGAGAGAGAGAGAGAGAAAATAAGAGCAAAAAAAGAAGTAGTGAATTGTTTCAGATGCTGTATTTAAAATAGAAAGATTTTGGCAAGAGCTGGAGTTGTGGGGGGAGAGATGAAGATTTCCATGACAGGAGTTTCTGTTCCTGCTAACAGATGTACCAGAGACAGAAATAAGCTAAACAAGGTTTCCAGTTTCCCTGATCCTATAGCAATGCCTGGTACTCAGTTGGAAAAAAAATTAGCCTTGGCTCATAAAATCTAATTCCAGGAAATATTGTTAGCATTTTATCCCTACATTTATCTTAGAAAGGAGGAAGATAGGTTAAAACTTTCTATCCAACATACAGTGGATTCAGAACAGTCTACATATAATTTTTAAGTGGGTTCAATAAATCAATATGATGGCTAAGTACTTTCTTTGGTTTTAAACATGTCTAGAAATGCTCCTTTCATTATTCCCAACTATCTGATAACTGAATGAATCAAAAGAAATGTTTCCAAGAGTACAAGAATACACCAATATTTCTTCCCTCTCAGATACGTTTGTAATATCTGTGATTGATTTTCCAAATTACATTGCTTGCATTTAGGACTATTTTAAGTGAAGTGCTGATAAAACCAGTTAAATCTTCCCAGACCTAAGCAGTTATTAGGTTCTATGCTTTCCGTAACCCTTCTTTTAAATGAACGAGTATGGTTTGTTCTCATGAAATAGTCTGGGATGATATTAAATGCAAACCAAAATGTTAGAAAATATTAAATGTCTTTTAAGTCACTTTTAATATTATAAAACATCAGCACAATTTCTTTTCTCTTTTGTAAAAAACAATCTAACAATAATGTGGCTTAAAAAATACATAGACATAGTTATTTTACCTCCTTGCTGTTGGCCTTAACACAAAAACCTTCCTGAGACCAGTATAATATTCCTATTCTTGAATCATTACTTTGACTTTCAGTAGTATCCTATATTGATTTTAAGATCTCACTTATGGCTTTTTAGACATTTCATGGTTTAAATATTCTATACCTTTCAGATTGATTACTTCTATATTATCTGTCACTTTTTATTATCAGAGCAGGGGCCGCTCTCTGCTCTGTTGTCACAAATGGATTCCCATGAGGCTAACACTTTTCATGCATCTTGCCAACAGAAATTGCTACTTCTTGAAGTAAGTAATTTGGAGCCTCTTACAGCTTTTTAAAACATAGGTGTAACATTTTTTTCCGCTGGATTTGGAATGCTCACTTATCTGAGAGTTTGTTCTTAGACTAACTGAAATGATTCTGGAGAAGCTTTTGTAAACACTAGATACATGTGCTTCTTGATAGTACTGTTTCTTTTACTTACTTCCCATTCCTAAAAGTGTGTCAAACAAGCCTTTTCTGTAATGCAATAGCTGTTGAAATTCCTTTCTTATCACTGATATCAAGACTTTTCTAATATTATCTGTGTGCCTTTGCTAACCGGGACGACTATTTCTCCAAGATGTAGTCTGATTTGCCAAGGTTCTCAGTGATCTAATTGGTATATCTTCCTTTTTCCCTAAGAAATCTATGAAAATACTTGCAGCCCCAGAATTTCCACAGCAAATGTCTACCTTCAATCTACAGTTAGTACAAAAATCATTGTTAATTATAAATTTGATATCTGTACTTTATTTCCATAAAAGCACCTAAGAATTAAAATTTAAAATGCATGTATTTTAAAATATCAGTTTAAAATGCATTTTAATTTTATAATTTAAAAAAGAACTAAAATTTTTATAAACAATAAGCATTTTAATTTAAAAAAGAAAAAGTTTAGACCAATCAATATTTTAGTGCCAAATACTGTCATAATTCCTATAAATTAAATATCTTTACTATAGACATCACAAAATTGCAGCATGTGGTATCTGAAGGGCCTTTCAACAACATCTAATCCAAATTATTTATTTCAAAGACAATGATTTGTTTAAGGTTAAATATTTAGCAAAAGAAGTAGGAATTTCAACGTTATTTTCTGTATGTTATGATTAGAAAATTTTCTCTACACTAAAGTGTTTGCCTCAGAATTTTTTCCAAGTTATTGCTAGAGTGAAGATCATAAATTGGAAGAAAAATTTTAAAATAAAACTTGTATTTATGGAAGCCCCAGGCTTACCTCTCATTTTAAAGGTAGTTTAGTTATTAAAAGTGCATCATTTGAAGGCAATAGGTTTATGGGCTGATAATTTCACAGTATTTACTCTTTCATAATTGGATGAGGGCAGCTCCTTGTCATATAATAATTTTTAATAGTATCCATAATAGAAGTAACTCACTTTTTCATAAGAACAATGTTCTTATGAATACATAACAGATTCTGCAACATAGGATAATAGAGGCCATGTGATTAATTTAGGATGGGTCACAGTTACACAGTTTTGGGTCATAAGTTATCTCTCGTATGTGTAATGAAGGGCAAAAGTGTAAAAACTGATTGTAAAAATAAATACTTTTCCAGATGTTTGAACTTGTAGAAGATCATATCATCTAATTCCTCTTTCTAGAAAATTACTTGGAGGAAAAAAATATATAATCTTTATGAAAGTGGCCTAGTGCCATTTTGTTGAACCTTATTGTATGATTTTGCTGATGCAGCTATAAAATTACCACAAACTAAGTGGCTGTAATTAATACAAATGTATTCTCTTACAGTTCCAAAGGTCAGAAGTCAGAAAGAAATCTTATGAAGCTAAAATCAAGATGTTAGCAGAACTACTTCCTTCTGTATGCTCCGGGAAAAGAATTTGCTTTCTTGGCTAGTGGCCCCAAATCACATCTCATTTTCCATTGTCATGTCACCTTTTCCTTCTGTTGTCAAATCTCATGGCCTCTCTCTTATAAGGACATTTAGGATTACATTTCAGGCCCACTCAAATAATTCCAGGTAATCTCCTTATTTCAAAATCTTAATTTAATCACATCTTCTGAGTCCCTTTTTCCATGTAAGATTACATTCACAGGTTCCTGTGATTAGGATGTAGATATCTTAGGGGACCATTATTTAGCCTACCAGAATTAATACAAATTTTAAGACTTATGTTTGTTTGCATTTAAATAATATGTATCTGGAGGTAGGAATAAACAGGCTTTTAAATACTTAAATATCTTTTTTGTAGTTATTTAACTCTAACCTATCCAGAAAACTTCTAACAGAACAGACGACCCCTTGGTTTAGTAACAATAGCACTCCTATCATTAGAGTAAGAAAGTAGTTATATTACAAAAACTGCCTTTAATTATCTCTTTTGAAAGTTGTATGGATTTAGACTTCTTTTAAAGAAGACAAAGCCCAAAGAAATAATTCAAGAGAGGAAAGCGTTGGAATATGGACTTCAGGAAAGCTACTTACCTCCATGTTCCCGTACAAGAGAGTTTCTGCTTCAATGATCCAAGATAGCTGGGAAGGAAACATCCACTTCCAAAGATCTAATTCTGGCATATAACTTATATGAAATTTAACATTTATTATTCATCTTCTAGCACAGTCTTGGTAAATGAAAGGTATTGAATTATATTTTCTTGAATTGAAATAAACACTTGAATTTGTGTTCACAGATGTCCCCTTTTAACTTACTTGAAATATATGTCTTTTTAGCCACCTTTTTGGTAAATAATCTGCCTGATTCAATTTAAAATGCCTATGCTGCAAATAATTACAAGTATTACTCATTCTATCTTGTAATTTTATATTTGAGTATTCCCATGAATCTCACTCTTGCCTTAGACAAGTAGAACTTTCAAAGTGTAAACACTTGGTCAATATTCTCTGATGTTCTCCTTTAGTCATAGGACAGAGGTCAATAGCAAAGGTATTTCTCCCAATACTCTGTCCATCAGGAAAGCAGGGTGCTTTTGTTCTGAGCTCAGGGTTTATTTCCTAGTTAAAGGTCAACATCATTGCTTACAGATCCAAATCCTTATTTACTGCCTTTCCTGGATCTGGTTCCAGTCAAAGAAGCATCTTGCTTTAATTGTTTCTATTTTATAGGAGTTTGATTCTTCAGCCATTATTCTTGGTTTGGAGACTTGAATGATATTCTTCAAGCTTTGGTGAGTAACCATACTATTTCCTCCTCACATACCTTGCTTTCTAAATACTCATTCAGTTGACTCTTCATTAAATTTCCCAAAAAATTATCCTGCTTAATTCTACCCTTTTTAGATTGCCAAATGCCAAAAGGAAAGAGAATGGCAACAATGTCCCCAAAATATATAACTCTGGAAAATCTGTTTTATTTCCCACATAAGTAAACAAATTCTCAAACTAGCATTTCTAAAACTAAAAAATATGTCAACTGTTCTAGCCTTGTTGTACATGCGATTTAAAGAGCAGGATTTTATCCATAAGCTACTGAGAGGTATAAAAGAAGAGGGAGCAACAAGAAGAATGGAATTCCAGAAGAGAAGAATAGTGGAGTTAAATAATCTATAGACCTTAGAAAATCAAAGGTCCACTAAGGGAAGGCTTCAGATTACTGAAAACCTAATTTTAAAAGGTATGCAAAGCATCTTACCCATTTCCTGTGCCCAATTTCCACTTCATATTTCTGAGGCTGTCACATAAACACTGAGACCTATGAAAACTACATGTGAGTAGAGAAAATGGGTGACACATTCTATCAGGATTTAGCTGTACACAATGTATGAAAAGGCCATTCCCTGTCCCATAATTTTCCAACCTTTTCTTACAAAGCTTACAATCTCTCCTTTACTGACAGCCTTCCTATTCATACTTTATAGATACATACTGGATTCTCATCAGGCTTGTTTGCAATTTGAATTGCCTCAAAAATTTCCTATGGGCAAGAGTTGGCAGGAATCTTCTCTTAATCTTACTTAAAGAATGGAGGTTTGGAATTATCCTAAACGGATAGAATTAGCTTATCCATTCCCAATTACCTCTAGGTTCTCTGAAGACTTACTACAAATAAGAATTTGTTAAACCTCATTTGTAATAACTACCAATATGAACTATGAATCTAGCTGAAATGCTCTCAATATAATTTTATGTTTTTATTACTTTTTTAAACTAATATT
Organism: Cacajao melanocephalus; assembly: GCA_963573385.1. Taxonomy (NCBI): domain Eukaryota; kingdom Metazoa; phylum Chordata; class Mammalia; order Primates; family Pitheciidae; genus Cacajao; species Cacajao melanocephalus. The sequence continues at coordinate 88,446 of CAUYLG010008009.1, read as the reverse complement.
TTAGGTTCAGGGTTACATGTGCAGGTTTGTTATATAGATAAACTCATGTCATGGGGGTTTGTTGTACACATTATTTCATCACCCAGGTACTAAGCCTAGTACCTGTTAGTTATTTTTTCCAATCCTCTCTCTTCTCCAAATGTCCACCCTTAAGCAAGCCCTAACGTCTGTTGTTCCTCATTTTGTGTCCATGAGTTCTCACCATTTAGCTCCTATTTATAAGTGAGAACATGAGGTATTTGATTTTCTGTTCCTTTGTTAGTTTGCTAAGGAGGTTGGCCAGTAGCTCTATCCATGTTCCCACAAAAGACAAGATGTGATCCTTTTTTATGGATGCATAGTATTCCATGGTGTATATGTACCATATTTTATTTATCTAATGTGTCACTGATGGCTACGTAGGTTGATTCCATATTTTTTTCTATTGCAAATAGTGCTGCAATGAATATTCATGCACATGTGTGTTTATGGTAGAATGATTTATATTCCTTTGGCTATATACTCAAGCAATGGGATTAATAGGTCGAATGGTAGTTCTGTTTTTAGCTTTTCGAGGAATCACCATACTACTTCCACAATGGCTGAACTCATTTAAACTCTCAACAGCAGTGTATAAATATTCCCTTTTCTCTACAACCTCACCAGTACCTGTTATTTTTTGACTTTTTAATAATAGCCATTGTGACTGGTGTGAGATGGTATTTCATTGTCATTTTGATTTGCATTTCTCAAATTATCAGTGATATTGAGCCTTTTTTTTCATATGCTTGTTGGCCACAGTCATATCTTCTTTTGAAAAGGACATAATTTTAAATAAAACCTTTTCAATGTTAAACTTTCAGAAGTCAAGTTAAAATACATAAACATATAACCTGCCAATATTTGATGACTCAGCCAGGGCACATGTGATTCATACACACAGCCTCAGTTCTATAACACAGGTCTCATTTAAATAGATGCTTTTTATTATTTCTAAATCAATAATAATAATAATAACAACAACAACATAGAAAATAGAGAACCATGACCCTAGTATAAATGATGGAATCAGAATTCATTTTTCTCATAAAATTATTATGTACATACTTGCTTATTAGCTATTACTAAAACATCAGGTATTTGATAAAAAGGAGAAGAATCAACTGCTTTACATAAGATTTCATATGCAATAAATCAATTCTGCTGTTCAGTGCCCTTTTTTTCTAATAACTTTGACTTTCCTGAATTGCTATAGCTATTCCATAATAAAATAATTTTCATTTGACATGAAAATAATAATATTTACTAGTTATTAAAGTTTGGCAGCCAAAACTGATCACTTCAATTAAAAGGTACTAAGGAAGCAAAATAATTCTTTGGTATCAGAATGTTGATTCACTTAGTGTTAGTTAAGTCTTATACTGTTTGAAAGAGTGTTATTGTGCAGCAATAATTTTCCAACTTTATAGCATAAAACTGATTGTATCTGTGGAAAGTTAAATGTGAAAATATATTTGAAATAATAGTAACTTTGTATCAGAACACGTATACCAGCAATTCAATCCATAGCTGATATTTGCCACACATTTGCTTCCATTGGTTTATAGAAAGATCTGTGAACTTTACATAAGTAAAATTTGCTTACATTAAAGATAGCAATAAATAAATTAAAATAAACAAATGAAAATAGAAATAATAAACAACATATTTTTTCTGAAAAATAACTATCCTCCCTAACAAAAATAAAATGGTGGTAAGAATAGCACTGTTTAACATTTTCAGATTTTTTAAATATCTGGGTTAATTAAAAAAAGAGATGGATGCACTTATCTGCTTCTAAGTTGAGTATATTGACATATATTGTGTTGATTATTGGATCTGGAGAAAATCCAGCCTCAGATATACAGATGGAAATGCAAGGGTTTTCAGATAATTGTGGATATTTTTCTTTGATACTATGCCCCAACTCAGCAAGTGGTAGTTTCTCAAATATTATTTACAATTTGGCCTCAGAAGTCATATCAATGAACCTTTCATACCCTGTTAACTTAAAAGCCATTGGTGATATCATGCATTGGTCATTTTGATATATTAGTTTGTGGAGTTATGTGGGTCTTCCAAATATTGATAAATGCATTATGCCATATACAAATGCCATTCGTTAATATCATGCTTATCTTTTTAGAAAAGTCTGTACATTTTGGAAGGATGTCAAGCTCTCAATAGCACATGCAATAATTTTGATACACTTGTGGGTTGAATCTGCAGATATGAAAGCCTCCTTATCCAAGGAAATGCAAAATAATATGAATTAAAACAAAAGCAAAAACAAAAAAACAGCCAACTGCAGTGCACATGCCTACAGTCCAAGCTGCTCCAGAGTCTAAGGTGGGCAAATCACTTGGGCATAGGACTCCAGCCAGGACAACACAGCATTAACCTGTCTCTAACCAACAAACCCAATAAAGCATAACAACAATTTACACAGTATTTACATTGTATTAGGTATTATAAGTAATCTAGAGATTATTTAAGTATTCAGGAGGATGTGTGTAGGTTATATGTAAATACTACGCCATTGTATGTTGGGGACTTGCATCTTCAGGTTTTGGTATCCACAGGGGTCCTAGAACCAATCCCCCGTGGACACCAAAGGATGACTGAATAAGTTCTACAAAATTCTAATTTTCGTTTGAAAGCTCAAATGTTTTATGGACAATAAATATTATAACTTGTTTTATTTGAAGTGACAGGCTCATTTTGTTCATTTTCAAGTAAATGTATGTCAAATGGTTTAGTCTGAATATTAACAGTTTGCCTGTCAATTATTCTTTTAAGTAAAAATGATGTTTTATTAAAAAAAAAGCCTAGTTCAATTCACAGCTTCAAATATCACACAAGTGCTTTTTCTAGAGACAGCTTACTTTAATGTGTAGCAGAACTATTTTAAATGTACTTCACATTTCATCACAAAGAATCTAAAAAAGACACGTACTAAAGTGTTGAGATTTAATGTAATTAATATTATTTTACTTAATGGAAAAAAAAACAATTATTTTGGCACCAATCTAATATTTACTACAACACCAACTAAACTCTTTATTAAAGTTGACCATGAAAGAGGCTAGCAGTGAGAAACACAATGAGTACTGTTGACACCACTTTGCCTTGGTTTATACTAAGGTATCAGCAGTTGTATCCACCATTGCTTTTACACCATGAGCACAAATGTCAACACAGTGAAAAAGACAAATATCTTACTGCTGTTTGAAAATAGTTTATAAGTCCTCCCCACCCCTTCTTTCTCCTGGAAAGGGTCTTACAGATCCCCAAAGGCTTGTAGACCATACTTTAAGAACTGTAGGTCCAGACAACACTGAACAAGTTAACACTTGCTAACAAGTTAAAAATATTGTTTTCAAATCTTAAAAAATTCAGTATTTTCTGAATGTGTTTATACAAGATAAAACCATTATTAAAAATAACTGTTTCCCTTTGTCACAAAATATTTTATTGCTTATTGAAGTTCTGGCCAAATGAATGATGTAGGAACTTAGAGAAAAGAAAAAAGTCTCCCTAAGGCACTAGCTTCCAACTCTGATCCTAATTGGATGGCCTAGAGCTTAGAGCCCTTAAACTCATTTTTCAGGGAATAGTTTCCCTACTAGGTATCTATAAGGAAAGAGTTGTGGTGCTATTGGTGAAGGACAAGATTCAGTAAAATTAACACCTAAAGGAGATAGTACAAATCCAAATCAAATAGACATTTCACTTCTCTGCTCCCATTGTCCTTCTATCAGTAATACCTATTTACTTTTAGTGACTATGGAAGCCAAATTAAACTAGCACATAAGTTCCACACTATGCTGGCCTGTAGCTGACTTTTACATACAAATTCATACTGGTCTGATTTGATTTTCTAACTTTTAGGTTCAGGGGTACATGTGCAGGTTTGTTATTTAGGTAAACTGCATGTCAAAGGGATTGAGATACAGATTATTTTGTTACTCAGGTTATAAGCATAGTACCTGATAGGTAATTTTTCAATCCTCACTCTCCTTCCTCCCTCCACCCTCAAGTAGGCTTTGATGTCTGTTGTCCCTTTCTTTGTGTCCATAGGTACTCAATGTTTTGCTCCAATTTATAAGTGAGAACATGTGCAATATTTGGTTTTCTATTCTTGTGTTAGTTTGCTTAGGATAATGGCTGCTAACTCTACTTATGTTGCTGCAAAGGATGTGATCCCATTCTTTTTTAATGGCTGCATAGTATTCCACGGTGAATATGTACCACATTTTCTTTATCCAGTCTGCCAGTGATGGACATTTAGATTGACTCCATGTCTTTCCTATTGTTAATAGTGCCTCAGTGAACATATGCAAGCATGTGTCTTTATGGTACAGCGATTTACATACCCAATAATGGGATTGCTGGGTCAAATGATAATTCTGTTTTAAGTTGAGAAATTGCCTGAAGGATGAAACTGCTTTCCACAATGGCTGAACAAATTTACATGCCCACCAGCAGTGCATAAGTGTTCCCTTTTCTCTGCAACCTCACCACCATCTGTTATTTTTTGATGTTTTAATAACAGCCATTCTGACCAGTATGAGACAGTATTGCATTGTGGTTTTGATTTGCATTTCTCTAATGACTGTGATGTTGTGCATTATTTCATATGCTTGCTGGCCACATGAATGTCTTCTTTTGAAAAACACCTGTTCGGCCAGATGCCGTGGCTCACGCCTGTAATCCTAGCACTTTGGGAGGCTGAGGCAGGCAGATGACTTGAGGTCAGGAGTTCAAAACCAGCCTGGCCAACATGGTAAAACCCTGTCTTTACTAAAACTACACACACACAAAACACACAAAATAGCCTGGTGTGGTGGTGCATGCCTCTAATCACAGCTACTTGAGAGGCTGAGACAGGAGAATCACATAAACCTGGGAGCGATGTTGCAGCAAGCTGAGATTGTGGCACTGCACTCCAGCCTGGGCAACTGAGCCAGACTCTGTCTCAAAAAAAGAAAAAAGAAAAGTGTCTGTTCATGTACTTTGTCCACATTTAATGGGGTTGTATTTTTCTTGTAAATTTATTTAAGTTCCTTAAAGGTTTTGGATATTAGACCCTTGTTGGATGTATAGTTTTCAAATATTTTCTCCAGTTCTATAGGTTGTCTTTTTACTCTGTTGATAGTTTCTTTTGTGCAGAATCTATTGATTTTAATGAAGTCCCATTTGTCAACATTTGTTTTTGTTGTGATTGCTTTTGGCATCTTTGTTATGACGTCTTTGCCAGGTCCTATGTCCAGCTTGGTATTTCCTAGGTTATCTTCCAGGGTTTTTACAGTTTTTGGTTTTAGGTTTAAGTTTTTAATCCATCGAGTTCATTTTTGTGTATGGTGTAAGGAAGTGATCGTTTTAATCTTCTGTATATGGCTAGCCAGTTGTCTCAGCACCATTTGTTGAACAGAGAGTCCTCTCCCTATTGCTTGATTTTGTCTATTTTGTCGAAGATCAGAAGGTTGTAGGTGTGTAGCATTATTTCTGGGCTCTCTATTCTGTTCTATCAGTGTATGTGTCTGTTTTTGTAGCAGTAGAGAAAATACTTGCAAACAAGTTAAAAAATACTTTTTCAAATCTAAAAAAATCAGTTGTTAATGTGTGTATATAAAATCCAATAAAACTGTTATTAAAAATAAAAATTTAAAATCCAAAAACATGAAGTTAAAGTAAGCAGTTTATTATAAAACCAAGAGCATTTGAAATATGAGTTATGAATACAACTACCATACTGATTGAGATGTTTGGTAACGTACAGTTTTGTGTTTAATTTGAACTTACTTAGTAATATTTCCTAACGGTGTAAAAGATTAGAACGCAGAGCTCTATTATTATTCACAAATAATTACTCTTAGTTTGTAAAAAATTTTGAGCAGACAGAACTTAACTGGACCCAAAATAGTTTCATAATTGCAGAAAATAAAATAAGCCCAGTTTAAAAAGTTTTGCTTACAATTGAGTTATTCCAATATTTAAGTAATGTTTACCAAATTTCTCAGTCTACATCCAGCTGTGGTTTTTCACAGCTATTGTTCAGTGTATTTAGAGTACATAATTATCTTACATTGCAGGGGTAATTTTTTTTTTTTTACATCTCAATAGATACGCAGTGGCCATTGCCCAATAGATTGAAGCATTTCAATTGTCACTGAATCAAAACAGTCAGACCATTTGGCCACCTATCTAAAACTGCAGGTAAGTTAAGGAAATTTGCAAAGAGAATACACTATTTTTAGCTATTCAAGTTGCTTTCTCTATCAGGCATTAAAGCCTAAGTAAAATGTGCATTCAAATCACACCTGTTTCAGTTTCTCAAAAGTGCAATTTCAGCTAATTTAACAATTCATTCCTCTTAGGGATACATTTTACTGGGAGATTTAAGCTAGTGAGATCAGCCTGAGTAAATCATGCAGTTAGGTGATTTTTGATAATAGAAAAATTTGGCTGGTTGGAAATGCTTGAAGACTGTGGAAGTACAGAATGTGGTAGGTCACTAGAAAAAAATTCTGCTTCTATAACCAGGATGCAAAGGCTCAAGTCTCATGTCACTAACTTCAAGTGCCATTCTTTAAAAATCTATCCTTGGTCTATTACCCAAAAACAAGAATTAGAAAGTTGACAGAAATAATAAATCCAGGGTTACACTAAAATATAATACAGAGGGGTGGTTGAAAACCACCAGCTTTTATATTCCTTCTGTCACATGCCAAATCTTCACTTAAAATTCTTATAAAAATATTTGTTTGAGAGGCTAGATAGCAGTGTCCTGTTTCCTGCCTATACATGTCAGATTTTAAGCTTTAGAATAGAGAAAAAATGCTCTGTCCTTGTAGTATAGAACGTATAATGGCTTCATTATATTAGGAAAAAAAAGCCAGTATTATCATTTTCAGTTCAATTATTAAATGTGATTTGGTTTCTTTTGGCAGTAACTTTACGGTCCACCTCTAAGTATTATTGCACAAAGACAATATTCATCATCAGCTTACATAGCAAGCAAGACCTTCTTAAATTTCCTCAATCTCTGCTGCTACATATACCAGCTCATCTCTCTTCCTCAAAACCAATACCAGCCATGAAATTCATTAAGTTCAAAGATGTCACATTTTGTGGTATATCCCAGGCATTTTGTGTGTGTGTGTGTGTGTGTGTGTGTGTGTGTGTAATGGCTCCTTCACTTTGTAGAAGAATGAGGAAAGCCATGCAAAGTTTTTTCAGGAAAAGATCCTTTTCTAGCTACTCTTGGAATCTAAGCATGAAATATATGGATTTCAGGAAATTCAAGGCTCGGTGTAACCCAGAGCCCCTGTGTTAATTTCCTGTTTGAAAATCAATGGGATAGGCTAACAAGAAAGACTGTGAACTCTATAAGCATAAATGTTTCTGTTCTCTTGTTCTGATTTAAGAGGAGTGTATCTCCTTTGAAGTTCTTTTGCTTTCTTAATTTTAATATCACAAAACATAATTACTCGGGAAAGTGCAATTTAAAATCTGTAACTACAGTTTTTGAAATATTTAGGTGTCATATGTACAACAAAAATATAATGATATCAGCTGTAGGGGAAATCCTAGCACTCTATAGGTATCATGTAAAATATTGGTTAATAGAAAAATAATGACTTTAATAATTACATGTTAAAAATAGCAGTTTAAGTGATGTAAATATAAATTGATGGAAATAAATATTCATATTGTTACAAAGCTTAACATAGCTCAAGTTTTTCTATCATAAAAGCAGGGGATATTTTATTTCTTGGCTTGGCAAGAGAAAAAATTAAATGGATGTTTTCAGTTTATTAATAATCCATTGTGTTATTCTGACCATTCTTATAATAACTTTATTCACCTTATAGTAGCACATTATTTTCTAGAAAAAATACTGGTTCTCCATTATGTTATGGTTTCTCTGTGTATTACTTATCCATACTATAGGTTAACTGGAGAAAGACTCCTTTTTTACTCATTTCTGGATTACAGTATTTTCCACATAGATAATCTGTTTTTCTTTTTTTTTTTTCTCTTTCCTACTCCATCCTGAGACAGGATTCAAATTTATTTATGAACAAACACAACTGAAAAAAATACATTTAAACCAGCTGAGGAAAAATAAAAGAGCAATAGGCAAGCATGGGGCATAAAATAGAACCCATCTACTTCCTAAAGCAAGTAACAAGTATAAGCCTACATACTTTAGCAGACACTATTACTATTAAAAGGGAAACCCAGTCAATTCAGTGCCCATGAGATAAAAGAAACTGAACCTGCAGAATAAATACCATACACTGTTTCTGATATGTACACCTGACAAAAATTCTGGTCCTAAAGTGGGTATTGTGAATTTAATGAATAACATCCTCTTTATAGTGAACACAATGAGCTTCATCGGAGCCATTTCTTATAGTGACCCTCAAGGTAGTAATTCTATAAAGAAAAGATAATACATGATCAGAAACAGCTTTCTGCTGGTCTGATATAATTCAAGAAGAGATTTTATATTACTTAAAAGAATGGATTACTGAATTGCAGTTTTGACCAAAGCTATTGAAGCTATAGAGAGTTGGAGTCTGTGTTTTTGACAATTCCTGCAATTGCCTGTGCTGCCAATTATAGAGGAACCAACTCCTCAGCACCTAGCTATGCTGGGGTAACAGTTGACATGCTCTTGGGGAAAATGTGTGGAGGAATAGTGTGTCTCTGAAGAGAGAGTTGCTGAGGAAATACTCCTAACGTAGGTTCAATATTTCTTTAGTTTCCTGTGTTCCTAGTGCCAAGGTTAGTGGCTGGCAATGAATTGAATTTGCTATACTTGCTAAACTTTGGTTTTACTTTTGATATTCAAATGACCTCTGTTTACTTATGTCAAAATTCTTTTTCTTTTTTTTTGGAGATGGAGTCTCACTCTCTCACCCAGGCTGGAATGCAGTGGCACGATCTCGGCTCACTGCAGTGTCCACCTCCCAGGTTCAAGCAATTCTCCTGCCTCAGCCTCCCGAGTATCTGGGATTACAGGCTCACACCACCATGCATGGCTAATTTTTGTATTTTAGTAGAGGAGGGTTTTCACTATGTTGGCCAGGCTGGTCTCGAATTCCCGACCTCAGGTGATCCACCCTCCACAGCCTCCCAAAGTGCTTGGATTACAGGTGTGAGCCACCACACCCAGACAATTCTTTTTAAAACAAAAGACCATTATAAAATATTATTAATATCACTTGATATCCTATTTCTATATATACCTGTCCTTGACTTCAGAGCTGTTTATATTTTATGTAAGTAGTTGACAAAAATCTCCTGTCCCTGGAAAATGTGTAATTCTGACAGCCTTAAAATACACTTATTATATATTTAATTATGGAGTTAAATAAATATAAATACATAAAATAAATTTTGAAATATCAAATATATAAATATGCAAATTAAACAAAAATACTTAGATAGTTTGAATCAAAGCTGTAATAATCATAAAAAATTATATATTTATACATTTATATTTGTAAATATATAGCTTTGAAATATATTAAGCATGCTAATTCCTAACCACTAAAACCTTGCTAGGGATATTCCACAAATCTCAGGGCCTTACTACTTTAGGAAAATCTCATATAACCCTAGTGCTTTAGATAGTATTTTATTTTTATTATCCTCATATTCTTTCAACTGTATTTTGTTTATATTTTTGTTTTCTGGAAGAGCTATGGCTTCTGGTGGATGTTTTCAAAATTTATTTTATCTTGGAATCTATTTAATAAAACATGCTGCTTCCAAATTGTTCAAATTTTTGCTGTTTTTAATGAAGGATTCATAATTCTTTCACTTTTACTTATGAAGAAATGTACACATTTAGGTCTTTCTATCTTGTAAAAACTAGTCCAAGATTTTTAATAATTGATATATATTCATCCTGTATCATAATTTTATACTTCTTCAGAGAATATCAAATTAATCTTCTGATAAAGGTCATTATGTACAGTTCTGCTTGATTGCACTGTTTAAAATAAAATCCTTGCAATATTTTATAGTTGCATTCAGTTTTTGTTTTTGATACAGAGTCTTGCTCTGTTTCCCAGGCTGGAGTGCAGTGTCATGACCTTGGCTCACTGCTGCCTCTGCCTCCTGGGCTCAAGCAATCCTCCCACCTCAACCTCTTCAGTAGCTGGGACTACAGGTGGGGGCCACCATGCCTGGATAATGTTTGTATTTTTAGTAGAGACGGAGTTACGCCATGTTGCTCAGGCCAGTTTCAACCTCCGAAGCTCAAGTGATCTGCCTGCCTCAGCCTCCCAAGGTGCTGGGATTACAAGCATGAGCCATTGTTCTTGGCTTGCATTTACTTTTATAGAAACTTCTAATTACTTTCTATTTTCCTTCTCCTACAAACCATGTAAAATTTTTATGAGCAATGCTATTATGACTTTCCTCAAAAGCTTCAGAACTACAGGTGCCATGGCTTTAAAGAATCACTGGATAAAAAGAAAAGATGCCATAAAAAAGAACAGACGTCCTCCCTTAGGACTCTTGTTATGCTTTTTTCCTTAAAGTTAGAGCAACTTCTAAAGTTAATGTTTCCCTGCATAAGTATTCCCATTGTTACTAAGTTTTCCTCAAGTCTGGTTCTGAATTTCATGAAAAGGGCAAAAATATTTCTTGCCTTTATCACCTATCATATGTTTGCCTTCTCTAGCTAAAGCTTCTGCCATGACTGTTCTTCCTTAGTGTCTTGCATTGATGAGAACACTTGGTACATAGAGTTCTCTCTTCAGTATGTCTTGGGTTAGTTTGGGACTTTCTCCTCACACCATTTAGCATTTCTCTTATATTCTCAAGTTTTACCACCAAATCAAAGACTAGAGTAAAAGTGATAATCCTTGAAAAGTGCTTATCATGGCTATCTAAGGAGATCAACAATTCGCTTTTATTAGAGAATGGTATTAAGACATGGAGAAGTTGTTAGGTCATTCTTGCACTGCTGTAAAGAAATACCTGAGACTGGGTAGTTTATAAGAAAAGAGATGTAATTGTCTCCTGATTCCACAGGTTGTAAAGGAAGCACAGGGCATCTGCTTCTGAGGAGGTCTCAGGAAGCTTCCAATCGTGGTGGAAGGCAAAGGGAGAGTGGGCATATCACATGGCAAGAATGGAGCAAGAGAGGGTGTCAGGGGGAGGTACTATACACTTTTAAATGACAAGATCTTGTGACAAACCACTCACTGTCACAAAGACAGCATGAAGCCGTAAGAGATCTTCACCTATGACCCAAACACCTCCCATCAACCCCCATCGCCAGCGCTGACATTCCATCATAAGATTTGGGTGGGGACAAATATCTAAATTATATCAGAAGTTAAATTAATTGCTCAAGATCCAACACATTCAAAGTTAAATAACAGAGATTTGAAATGGGTTCATTTGATTCCAGAGCATAGGCTCTTAAATGTTATATTTATATTATTTATAGAAGCCTTCCAAGGACTATGAATGAGCACAGAGGATGAGATTTGGAATAGTGAACAGAAAGAAGTGAAATAAGACACTGACCAAGGATAGGTCATCATATCAGACACTTCAGAAACCCCAGCACCTGAACTAGCTGGGAATAAGATAAATCCTTTATTTTAAGAAGGAGGAGAGTAACTGTCAAAGCCATTCCATTTTATTTGGTTTCATATTCTTGATTGTATCAAATTATAAAGAGCAAATACTTTCTCAAAAAATCCTACCTTCTTCATTTTACTATTTTCACATCCCAAACTACAGCAATAATAGGATTAACATTATCTCTCCTTCTTTTTCTTTTTCATTAACCAACAATTCCTGTTTCATATTGTTGTATCCTCCTTTTTTACTTATGTATTGGTGAGAATAGGAGCATTAACACAAAATTTATCTTCAAATTCTTTTATCCCATTATACTTTAAAGTCAACCTCCACTAGAATAATCCCTTATGTTTGCTTAAGCTTCTAGTTCTCCTTTTAACATATTTTTTAAGATAAAGTTATTATTGCAGTTTTGTGGTTTTTTTTTTTCTTTAGATGGGGTCTTGCTATGTTGCCCAGGCTGGTCTCCAACTCCTGGGCTCAAGATATCCTCCCACCTCAGCCTCCCAGTAGTTAGGAATACAGGTATTTCCCTCCGTTTCCAGCTCTCATTTATTGCAGATTTTAGTTCACATATTTCATCTGAAGCCCCAATAGATGAACGTACTTTTTTTTTGAACTTTGCAGAGACAGTGCTTTGCTGGTTTCTCTCTGAAACACTGAGCAGAGGCCACTGAAATGCCCTGACAACCTGCAGTGACTATTCTCTGGCCTTAAACCGCTGAAGTGAAGCTACCATGTGGGCAGGGAGCATTTTGCTTTAGAGTTCCAAGAAGAACCTTAAAGCCTGTGACTCTTGCAGTGATGCCTCTATCTCTGCTGGTCTCTACCCAATATGCTGCCATTATCCCTCTGTTCTCTCTTTACTGTCATTGGAATAACGCTCTTTGCTTCTACACTGCCTTCCACTCCAAAAATGTCTACTGCTCTTTCTGGAACCCCTGTTCTCTGATAAATTGTCCACTTTTTCATACTCTTCATAGATTGTTCCTGCCAATTTTTTTTTCTTTAACTGAAATCTGAATCTCCACTAGGACACCTAGGTAGTTAAGGGAGAGGTAGGCAGGTGTGTTCTCTTGTCCTTTATTTCCCCTTCCACACACTCCCTCCTCCAGCTTCCTATCAATCACTTCATTTAAAGATCATGCCATCCAGGTATTACACCTCATAACCCTTATTTTTACTCTTACTTAGTGTCACTCTCCTACTTTTGCTGAAGACTTCCTTACAACTTAAATACTGAAATTATCTTTGATGATTTTAACATCCATGGAGTGTCCAATCCGACACTCTATCTTAGAGTACTTCAGCTTCCTCAAAGATTACAGCCATAGCTCTGTAACCACCTGAACTCATTGGCACACCCATGTTTGTCACCCAAAAATGTCCCACTTCTGAAATTTTAAAGCACGTCATCTCATTTTGTAACTATGATTTTTTTCTCTTACTATCATATTTTGTGATTATTTGCTGGGCCCATCAAGAGATTTGCTCTCTGTATTTTACTCAGTAAGTAAGAACTTCAAGGTGAGAACTGTCTTAGCTTCTCCTGTCTCTGTCTTCCACATTCAGGTTTTCACAGGCATTTTTCACCCTCTTTCACTAGAAGAGACATCTCTTCACTTACCTGGGTACAAGTTTTCTTATGCTTTTACTCTGCATTTTCCATTCACTAGCAAACTTGCTTTTCTTTCCCTTTCTATCCTCCTTAGATACCAACTCTATCATTTCAATTACTTTGTCTTCAATACACTTTTTGTTCCATATTTGTGTTTAGGTCGCAGGCAATCTACAAAATTCCAGCTCTTAATTTAAAAAAGTAAGAGTTTTCTTTTCAATTTGAGCTGTGATATAGGGGAAAATAATCTGCTGCTACTACTACAAATTCAAGGTCTATAAGTGAATCTGTTTTCTCAATGCTTCCTCTAATGTTTTCGGCCAGCCACATCTCACTTATATCTTTCAACAATAAACCTCTTCACTAAATCTCTGATTTAACAATATTTTCATTTTCTTGTTTAAATATTGAACTCACCCCATTTAAAAACCATCTTATTGAATGAGTTCATGTCTTTTGCAGGGACATGGATAAAGCTGGAAGCCATCATTCTCAGCAAACTAACATATGAACAGAAAACCAAACACCGCATATTCTCACTCATAAGTGGGAGTTGAACATTGAGAACACATAGACACAGGAAGGGGATCATCACACACCAGGGCTTGTTGGGGATTAAGGGAAAGGGGAGGGAGAACATTAGGACAAATACCTAATGCATGTGGGGCTTAAAACCTAGATGACAGGTTGATAGGTGCAGCAGACCATCATGGCACAGGTATACCTATGTAACAAACCTGCATGCTCTGCACATGTATCCCAGAAGTTAAAGTAAGATGAAATAAAAAATAAAAAATAAAATAAATAAAAAACCATCTTATTTACCACCTTCCTTCTCTATCCTTTCTAACCAAGGCTAGTGCTTCTGCTGGGACTCTCTGTGTTCCAATTCCATTCTGCATCCTTGGGGAGTTGGCTTTGTGAAACATCTCCTTTGCTTGTGTAAAAAGCATTAACATTTCTTCCTTTAATAGTTTTTTTCTCCTTAGCAAATAAGTGTGCTCAAGTGCCCCCACCTTGTAAAAATCCCTTTACTCTATTTCTGTCAACTAATTTCTCCCTTTCTAACACAATCTATGCTTTCGAAAGAAAAAGCTATAATGAATCTGTCTACCTTCTCATTTTCTCGTTTCTTTTCAGCATATTGAAATATGGCTTCTTCCACCACCACTCTGTCAAACTTCTTAAAGTAACTATGATCTATTAATTATCTCTAGTATCTTTCAGTTTTCTACATTTTTGACGTGTTTGACAACTCCTTTTCTGTGGAAACCATTGTTTTACTTTGCCTGAGGTTAGTTTTTTCCCACAACTTCTCATATGATTAATGTTGATGCTCATGAAATTCTCATGTTCTCATAAAATATGAGTGCTTCCCAAATTACTCCATACCCTTGCCACTTGCTCTTACCTCTTTCAATGAACTTTTTCTTTTATACTTTAATAACACCATACACAAATGCTTCCCAAAGCTTCAATGTAATATTTGTCCTTAGGATCCAGAGATGTATCGACCTCTTACATCTCTGCTTGGATGGGACAGGCAACCCAACCCAATCTTCTTAAACCCAACCCAATCTTCATAATACCCTCTCCCTCACAGATGCTCTTCCTCATAATAAAAGGCATTTGTCGCTTACCCGGTTTCAAAAGCTAGAAACCTGAGACTTATCCTCACCTCCTCTGTCCCACCATTCCTACATCCAACTAGTGACTAAGGTTTCACAAAGTACCATTAATTTTCTTTCAAAATCTTCCTTTCTCCTCTTTGTTCATCTCCATTCTCACTGCCTCTCCTGAAATATTTATTACTTTAAGCCTGGATTACTATAAGCACCTCCTACCCGAATTCCTGTCTCCAAACACATTCCAATCACAATTCAATCTTCACACTGCTGCCAGTTACCCTCTTTATAAAGAGTCAAAATGGGTGTATCCATTACTGCTTTAAAAACCTTTCACTCACTTCTCTTTCCTTTCAGGATAATGTCCAGATTTAGTTTCCAGTGCCATTTTCAGCTCTGTACATGATGGCCTCTCAGCTCATGGCCATACAGTCTTTTCCTTTTGGCTGATCTGGTCTATTGAAGGATAAACCATGTTTTCAACTGTACTGTTATCTTTGTCAATAAGTGCTATCCAACTTCTCTCATCTGCTGTTTCTACTTGGCTAGCTCCTACCTGTTCTTAAAAATTTTTAAACAAAATTTAGATCAATCATCTTATTGGGGAAACCCTCCATGGGCCCCTATTTTGATTTAGATGCTGCTTCTTGAACTGTTCAATGCTACAGTTATCACCCTGTACTTGATTTTTCTTCTCATTCCATTTTTTTTGGTCCAGATTGTAAGCTCAATGCAGTCAGCATCATAGTGATAACAATTTTTTATACAACTTTCAATAATATCTGCACATGTTAGTCCTTCCATAGCTGTTTAATGAATTTATTCCTTGATGGACTACTAAAGCACTCAGTAAAAATATACATACATTGTTTTAAGGAACATATAGTAGCAAGGAAAATGATCTACTGCTAAGTGAAAAAATGTGTATGAAATTATAAGTTAATCATTACAGTTTTGTAAAAAATATAGATGTAGAGAGAAAAAGAGCATAAAAATTTATCCAAATATGGATGATTGAATTATAGATCTGCGTTTATTGACAACTTTTCCCTTTTCAGAATAATTTCAGTAAATAATTTTTATTAATTAGTGTTAAATCAAACAATATTTTACAGCCATGCTTTGTCTTCTTATTGTATTATCTGTTTGATCAAATTTTACCTGTATATCAATCTTCATCTTCTATCTGTCATAAAACAAAGGAAATATAAACCCAAGGATGATTTTAAAAAGGAAGAGCAAGATAGTGTCTCTCTCTGTCATAACACAAAAAAAAATATAACCCAAGTATGATTTTAAAAAGAAATAGCAAGATAGTGTCTCTTTCTCCAAAAGTTTTCAATACAGGGGTATACAGCAATGTTTACCAATCAAATTGTTTACGCAAATAACTGCATCTAGATTGGCTTGTAACTAAGTACAGTGGAAACTATCATTCACCTCTGATGAGCCAAGCAGATAGCATATGCAAATCTCAGAGCTGCATAATAGCTTTTTCTGGACCTCTAACTTCAGTTTCCTTTCAGAATATTAGTTTTAACACCACTAGTCTACAAACTTCATGGACATTAATGGGACAGATTTGTTTTTTTTGTTTTGTTTTCTTTTCTTTTTCTTTTTTTTTTTTTTGGCTTGTTTTTTTCTGGAAGAAAGTCTTTCAGAATAGAAATAATAAATATACTACACTGCAAATATCTGTTTTTTTTTTTTATAACACCAAGGTATGGGACTTATAGACATTTGCTTGGAGGCTACTCAAATGGCTTTTATGCAAATCACTTAAGAATATGACTTGAAAATAAACATACATTTAATTTTTATTAAATAAGTCCATCATTTATTTTACCTTAAAATATCACATTTTCCTACTGAGTTTTGAAAATTAGCAAAATCTTAGGCATTACTTTCTTTTGCTGACTTGTTATTAGTGGTATAGATATCAAAACTTGATTCCATATTGTACATAGATACCTTATTTTTTCTATTTATGTATAACTAAGTCCTTCTTTATATCCATTTATCCCTAAAGAAAAGAAATCTTTTGCCTAATGTTAATACTTTGTTATTAACTGGATTACCTTTATTAGTGATGTTTTTCACTATTAACTCAACAGATCAGTAATTTTGATACATTTCATTAGATCCAGTATAATGTATCATAATGATTTTAAAAGGTATATTAATTATAAAACATAATCCAATGCGTCAGACTAAATTTCTCAAAGACATACTGGAAGAAAGACTTAGAATAAAACATTACATGTTTCTGTCTATTGTGTTGCTAGAATTTTTTAAATGTGCTATCATTATAATCTAGTATTACATATTTTAGTCTCAAACATGTCACAGAATGTGACCTATTTCAATATTTCCTTATATATTAACTATATAAGCTACATTAGTAACAAACTTAAGAATATATGCAATCACAACACAGTTGGTATATGCAATCCAGGTACAATTCACATTGATGTACAAAGTTGGTTTGCAAATTTCCTTTAGCTGTACAAAACAAGGAGTAAAAACCTCAACGTATTGCTTAAATTGTGAAAGTATGGGGTAATTTCCTTCTACTCTTGGCCTATGCCACTTGTCTTTGACAATAGCTTGCTATCAAATTTAAGACCCTTAGTCAGGAGGTTAATGCGAGGTAGGAACTCCATTCAATGTTATTTTGGCTTTAGGGCATAATGTCACAATTTGGTGCATCCTCTAATGACTTTTATTTTCTAAAGGCAGCTTATAGCTTAGACCTAGTTCAGCGAATTTCCTTGTAAGGTCCTTGGAAGACTGGAGGAAAAAAAGTACAATTGATTGCGTGGCCAAATTTCTGTTCATGCCTGCTTACTGATTTTTGTTCATTTCACAAATAAACAAGGCATGAATACATCAACCCACAAACCATAAACAATAAAGAACTTCATCCTGTAAGTTTGCTACGGCCAGCAGTTTGTGGCTGAATCTGCTATTTGTCATAAGATAAATGATAAAGTGATTGCCATTTGTCACTGAATACGAAGAGGAGTGCTCAGCTGTGAACTACTCAAATGCAGACAACGGTAAATATTGCCATTCTTATACCAACTTCCTTTAAGAGGGCCCCCTAAAACTATAAAAATGAAAGTACATTTGTGTTTTGGGTAGAAATTCTTAATCTTTTAACATAAGAAGATAAATTGTTGAATAAGCAGTAAGCATCTGAGTACTTCCAGTTAAAAACCTTGTATTTACTACAACATGAAGTGCATGCAAACACAGGCCATCTTTTATAAAGAAAGGTGTTTTATAAAGTTGAGCGTTGAATTTAATTTATATGTATTGTTCTCACTTTTGTACTGTTCAGTGATTTTTAATACAAACTTTTTTATGTTTCTGAGAATCAGTGGTGCTTGACGGCTTTCAACTATATTAATAGAGGTTATAACAGCGCCCATACATTAATACAGTCTGTGTTTTATCTAAACTCTGATTGAATTTAGGGAGTGCCTAAATTCTGTGTTGCTGTACTTGCTGCCAACTACATAGACTTTATTAATTTCTTTGAAAGGCTATCTAACAATAACAAAATAGGGAAATATATGCAAATGACATATTAAGAAAAAAAGTGACTAATCATGAAATCTTTTAAGTATACAACATTACTTAGTGGCAAACACCATACCATATAATAAGGGAATGTTATAATTACAGCCCCTTATACTACAATAAAAAATCCTCAAAATTTAAAGCGTGTATATAAAAGAATTTTTTACTTTGTATCGTAGTGACTTGTAAGAAAAAGGTAAAAAATGCAAAATAGCTGACACATATTGTTTAAGATTTTAAAAAATGTTTATAACTCTCGGTTTTATCATGGAATATATCACTTTTCACAAGAGAACTCAGATTAAATAACACATAACCTGAAATATCTTTACACCATTAGACACAGTTCCTTCAAGATTAAGGCTGAAATACACTGGTGGAGAAATGTAGGGAAGTATGCACTTTATAGTGTCTTTAAATCCAAGCTGAATAGCAAGTAGAAAATAAATATTTAGTGGCAGATATTTCCAGAAGCTGATCTTTTAAATTCAGATGATTGTAATTTTTCTAAAGTACTACAGTAAGATTACATTTTTAAAAATCAAATTATGTCCATCTTTTACACTATAGTTCAATATAACAAATTTCAGACTCTTTATTCAAAATATACTTGTAATAACATTTAAAAATTATCACTCTTTATATTGTGTGCTAAAGCATGTTGAGAAATCTCTCAAATCTTTGGTGCTGGGAGTTGAAATTTCCTGACATAAGCTAATACATTTTTCATCAAGTGCTAATAGATGAAAATGATCAGTTAGATCAAAGGAATGTATGCATAGTCTCTCACTATATATGTCAACATGACAAGTCAAATTAATTTTATAAATATTTATTTTAGTTATTGCTCTATTATACATTACTGAGATATATAAAAAACCATAACTCTAAAATCATTTAATATTATTGTGAATTTTTATACATTAAAATGGAAAATCATTAACATTTGTGTTATATATAAATCGTAAATATATCCCAATATTTCTTCAAATAGTATATTTGCAATATGAATATTTGGTTTAATGATCAATTCTTCAGTAAGGAGAGCTAATACTATTGTTTTAAAAACATAAACATAGGCCATATGAATCTCAGTTTTTATTACATCATACCAATACTTGTTTTTTACCTTTTTCTCTAAAGAATTTGTTTTTCAATTTATTTCTACATTATCTATCAGTTACTTAATTTTTCTATCTTCATAAATCTGGTTTTTAAATGGATTAGGTTATTTCACCGATATATGCATTTTACTGGCTTTACAACAGTCAAAATATTGTTTCAGAGGCTTTTTTTGTTGTGGTATACAAACAGAAAACAGAAAAAGGAAAGGCTGACTTTCAGGCTTTTGACAGGAGTCTTGTATAAGTGGAAGACTTTTAATTCTCAAATTGTTTCACTTCAATAACTCTTTTAAAGTTGTTGCGCCAAGATGCCTGGCGGATTAAGCTCCATTGCCTTTTCTTGTTTTGAACTAATGTATTCTTGATCACCGTTTAATGAAACTATATACCACATGGAGATTTCACATTAGATAAGCCATGTGAAACCCTCATCAGACAAGTAGCTCTGGCTGGTGGTAATCCTTCAGATGAAAATTTCAGACTAGCAGGTTTTCCAATTTAAATGAGCCCCTTTAACTATAAAAAATTGGCACGGTATGATTGCTAAAAATTATTTTTAAATTTTTATGTTGCCAAAGTGCCCTGGTGGCTGTGAAAAACAGAAATACTGCCGTAAATACAGAAAACATTAACTGGTCACTGAGGGGATCCAATTTACAACCCATAGAGACAACTCACACAGCTCACTGACACTGGCACTACTGGGTTTGTGATAGGGCATTCAGCTTTGCTCCCCCCACACAGAAGCCAAGCTCATCTTAAATATGCAATTAAATAGATTTATTCTACAAGTTTCTCTAGTCAGTGGTTATTACTCACTCTTACTTCATTGCACTCTGATCTATAGAATTTTCATGATGTGTTCAGGTAGCCTTTAGGAAGCAACAGAACTTGTTATGAATTTTCAATGAAAAATTATTTGGGGAGCTTCATATGTGCCATTTAATATTTTATTAGAGTGATACAGTTTATCTTAAAAGACTTATCTGTTCTCTATGTTTATTCTAACCCAGAATCACTGCCACCTATTAATATTTCTACAGCTTAAACTGTAACTAGTGGAAATAAGTTATTTGCAGCTTAAGTTTGAATTGTAGATTTGGATTTCAAACAAGAAGGAAAAAGAGGATGCTTAGATTTGTATTTTAGTGTATATTATGTTTTGTTTTAGCCTGTCGCAAATGTCAGTGACTTATGCACAAGCACAGACTATGTCGACACTATGTCTCTTTTGTTCATAATATATAACATTAGTAGATATTTGTTTGAAAAGAATATTGATGATATATTTACTTTGGAATGCCACTGTCATCTTATTTCAATATATAGTAAAATATTTTACAGAGTAAAAGGAAGAGTGCTACCCAAGAAGTAAGCAAAGTAGTGGCTACTTACAAGGAACCAAAAGCTATGTCTAAATGTTTCAGATATGAGGAATAAGCAATGCAATCAATAGTTCTTTGCAAGCAGTGAAGGCAAGACAAAAGACTGAATAATAAGATAGTCCAATATACATTACTGCCATTAGGGTTAGTATACACTAACCAGAAATTGAAGGACCCAGTAAGTTTAAAATAGAAAGTTGCTGCAGCCAAAGGCATCGTTATGCCCTTCTTCAAATATTGGTCTATATTTGGGGGAAAACTTCATAGACTCAGAATCATACAGGATTCTGTTTAATGAAACAATTGCTTCCAATTATGTTTCATGTATTGATGAACTACCGGAGTGCATTCTGTAATAGTGAAAGACTTTATAGTTTACTAAAAAATCATGGGAAAATATGTACTGTTATTAACATAAGTATTAGAAAACTTTAAAAAACCAACATCTTTCAAGGAGCGGAGTGGTCATTATTCAGGTTTACTTAACTTGCTCACAGTTACTTATTTAAATCAGGTCACTGTGATATTACTGCTTCTTGTAACTAGTTGCACTCAAGTGAAGCAGAAGAGAAAGGTTAATTTGCATCTATACCAGACCAAAAAGACCCAAACAAAGATCTGTATACAGCCTTTACTTCAGAAAGTATGACAACAGCCATACTGTAAAGATAGTCATCCAATACCTTTAGGGTGAATGTGGGGGTGTGACTCCTTAGCCCCCTCCTCTGCAGAAAGGTGCACTGCAGCTTGAAGAAATCATTTGAGAGAGAGTTGGGAAAGGACTGTGCTTATCCTGCATCACAATTACAGCAAGAAAGGGGAAACTGGAAAGTACAGAGGGAAACTTGCAAGGATGAACAAGAAGAGAAAACCCCAATTTCTTCCAGCGTATACAGTGTGACAGGGAAAGTCTTGCTTCAGAGTATAAGGAAAAACCTCCCATGACAAATGACAGAATGCAGAAAAGAGATATGGGTGAAAGGGGTAAGAGTAAGTTGTGAATATTTCTTTAAATCTTTGCAAACTTATGAACGCTGGGGGAAAAGCACACTGAAGCATTGTACTCCAGTATGTATTATTACTTTTTCTGTATCTGCTTTATATTAGCTACAGTATAAGAAATTAAATTACTGCAGAGAAATTAAATAACCTCCCTTGGAACATGTTTTAAAATAACTTAAAAAAAAATAAAGCCAAAAGTAGAAGGTTATTACAAAAGGAGATCACAACAAACAAATATACAAAAGGCATATCAAAAATTTTTCTGACAAAGAGAAATTTAGATGTATTTGGCAAAAGGGGAAGTTCTGACTCGGTGCCACTTAATTTAAGGAAATCTTGACTATCCTGGAGAAGAGCAGAGAAAACCTGGGCTTTTTGTATGAAGGTTAAAGAAGATGTTACATAGAAAGTATCATCTTCAAATACCTATGGGACAGTAGTTTTCAACTTTATTATCCTGCTCTGGTGGTTCACCAGAATGACTATCTCCAGAGGGAGAAAATGGATATTGTTTGAAAGAAAAAAGCCACTGCACTACCACTACCAACACCACCAACACCAATTGCAACAACAAATCTCTCCAGGCTTACAGAGTTCATTTTTCATCTGCCTTAATGATTCCATATTTCATCTATTCAATCATGCCTCTAAGAATAATTTATTGATTATCTAATATATGTCAAGTACTGTAATATGTTCAGGTTAGATACATATGATGTAGTTGATGAGGCCTGTTTCAAGATGCTTAGTCCCAACATAAGTATGTACAGTACATGATAAAACTTGGAATTTGCCATTCAAAATGTTTAAAATTACATATTACTCTTCTACTTGGAAATTATTCTGATTTGCAATCTAACAACTTGCCTTACACAAGTAGAAGAGTGTATATATGTGTGTGTGTGTGTGTGTATACATATATGTATATAATTTAAACTGTGTATTTTAATCTTAAGTAGCAACTTAGCACTCTAACAGTTGTATATGGTGACAGCCAATCCCAGACCACCTCCTCTGTCTGTAGTCCACATGCACTGACCATAGTATATGTGTTAACAATCTGAGAAAGTATTTTCTTACATGTGTGGTGACCAAAACATAGTCAAAGATTATTTCTAAGTGACAATGTTCTAATTCTGCATAAATAATAAAATAGAAACAAGGATATAGTTGAGGTTAAAGTCTATAGAGCCACACGCCACTTTGTCAGCAGAAAAACTCTCCCCGCTGAGTTTCTTTGTTTAGTTTTATGTTGGGGTATTGAGATTGTTACTTTTTCTTTCAGCATATCCT
The DNA here is from genome assembly GCA_963573385.1 of Cacajao melanocephalus. Classification (NCBI taxonomy): domain Eukaryota; kingdom Metazoa; phylum Chordata; class Mammalia; order Primates; family Pitheciidae; genus Cacajao; species Cacajao melanocephalus. The sequence goes on along the minus strand of CAUYLG010008009.1, from coordinate 65,177 downwards.
CATGAACCTACCTAGTCTATAAAGGATTGCCCAGAGACCAAGATTTGGACCTTCTGTTGGACTGTGCTGTTTTCATGTTGTTAAATTAGAAACTCTTTTCCAGAACCTCTTTCCCTTTGTAATTCTAGATTAAAAGTGACCAACACATTAACTGGTGTCAGATTTGGAAGGTAGAAGTGAAGCACTATTACTTTTAGAAGACCTTTGCAGTCAGAGAGAGCTGTAGAAAGAGGTCATGATGGACAAACAGACATGTTGTATTAGAGCATTTTCACACTGCTATAAATAACTGCCTGAGACTGGGTAATTATTACAAAGAAAAGTGGTTTAATTGACTCACAGTCATGCATAGGGGGACGGTGGAGCAGGCGGGGGGGTGGGGGCGCTCAAGAAACTTATAATCATGGAGGTAGGCCAAGGGGAAACAAGGCATGTCTTACAGTGTTACATGGTGTCAGGAGACAGAGAGAGAGAGAAAGAGAGAGACTGAGAGAGAGAACTGCCAAGTACTTTTAAACCATCAGATCTCATAAGAACTCACTCACTATCATGAGAACAAAATGGGGGAAAACTTCCCCATGATCCAATCACCTCCCAGCAGGTCCCTCCCTTGACATGTGGGGATGACAATTCAAGATGAAATTTGGGTGAGAACACAGAGCCAAACCACATCATATGCCCAGCTTGTCTTGACTCCATGACTGCACATTCAGTTCATTTTCACTTCCAGCCTCTTTTCTCAATAGATGCAACCCTTTCTTTCCTGACCAAGGAAGTTACTCTCTCCTTGTATGAAATGTCCTAATGTCAATCCCCTGCAGAGAAATACTGACCTCTTTAAGACCCAACCTCAATACATCTCATTCCTTCTAGGTTTATAACCAGACTCAAGTTCTGGGAGGACTCAGGGATCAGATATGAAATGTTACATTTGAGTATGCACCACATACATCAAAATAATTTTAAAATTTTGAAAATCTATATAAACAAAAACTTGCTGAATATATATAGGAATATAGACTAAATATATTGGTTTAGGGTGAAATAAGGCTGGATCAAGCCAAATTTATTCATATGATTGCACTAAGGAGTGGTTCTGAATTCAAAGTATGTTTTTGAGCAGATAGAAGAATCTCCATTTGCGTGGTGAGTCAGCTAAACCCAGGACCCAAAGTTGGCCAATGCAAAATGAAGTTAAAATCCTAGAACTTCCTTGGTATATGAAAGAAGGTAGCCAGTCTCAGGGAGATCAGAATCCTGAAGCTGATTTACCATGTGAAATCTACTTAACAGTTTCTGCCTATATTTCCTGGGTAGTTCCATGGGATACTCCTTTCACCAAGGCTTTGAAAAATACAATGGGGAAGGAAATACCAACATTCTTCAAGAGCTTGGTTATTCTTTGCAGGCTAAGAGTGACTAGGGGAAATATTACCATCAAAATCAACTATCTGAATGCAATAGGGATAAAGAAATACTGGAGTGCTGCTCTAAACCAGCAGAGACAATATGATAAAATGCTGGACTCAGTCATGGTGCCAGCTAGGTGAAATGCCATGCAGGATAGGGTAGTGTTCTCCAGAATGTGGAATATGCTCTAAATCAGCAATCAATATAGGGTCTGTGGTTTATGGTTATGGTACTCAAAATTTTAAAGATGTCCCTCTAAGATTTCTATCCTAGGCTTATTCAAACACTACTCTAGGTACTGCGAGCAAGGACTTTACAAATGAAATTAAGGGAATTAATTAAATGTCCTTAAAGTAGAGAGATTATCCTGGATTATCCAAGCAACCCCAGTATGATCACATGAGACCTTAAAAGCAGCAGCAGAAGGCAGAAGAGGAAAGCAGGAAAGATGAAATAAATGAGAAGGTCAGAGAGATTTCAAAGGTGAGAAGGATTGGATCCACCTGCTGGTTCTAAGGTGTAAGGGGACACACGTGACGGCCAGAAAAAGGTCTCTAGGATTGAGTGGCCACAGGCTATAACCAGCAACTAAGTGGAGGCTTCAATTTTACAACCACAGGAACTGAATTCATCCAACAACCTGAATGCATTTGGATTCTACCAGATTCTACCCCAGAACTTCCAGTAAGAAATGCAACACCTTGATTTCCATTAAATGGATATTATTTTAAGCATTTTAGTTTGTGGAAATCTGTTATGGCAGCAATAGAAAATGACTACAGTGGTTCATGTATTAAGGGAGAGAAATAATAGAAAATTTTCCTGAGAGGATAATGTAATCATTTGGTTGAAACTGAAGTTGAAACTTCTATCTGGTCATTTGGAGATCCTCATGCCAGTGAATCAATAGGCAAAAAAATGTGATACTCTACTAGCCTGGATGATTGATCATGACTTTCAAGGAGAAATTGAGCCACTACTATTTAATGTAAGTAAGGAAGAGTAGGTCTGAAATGCAGAAGTTTCTTTGGAGGCATCAGTTAGTACTCCCATGAACTGTGATGTAAGTAAATGGAAAATTACAACAAAGACAGGATGGCTAATATGAAGATTTGGGTCATCTGCATAGACAAGCAACTACAACAAGATGAGGGGTTTGCTGAGGGCCAGTAGTATAAGTAGCAGAAGAATATAGTTATAAATAAAGTTGTAAAGTTGTATGTGAGCAGATAACCAGTTGCAGAAACAAGAACCACAGCAATTATGGCTATTTCTTCTTTGTCTTGACATGAGTACATTTGTACATTATATATGTATTCATGTTAATATATATGTATTTACATACATGTAAGTTAGTTTTGTTCCACCTACTTCCAGTGATATTTAACACAAGATATATAGCCCTACATCTTGGTATTTACATTACAGGATAGCGTACAAGGAGTGTTATTTAGCTAAATGAACAAAGTCATATGAACTGTGTATCCTGTTTTGACTTAACAATTGGAATATTTTTGTTGTATGGAGACTAGTGTTAACATGAGAATCAGAAGAATTATTTGCAATTGACTTTACTTAGAAGCAAAACATATTTTTAAAAGGTATGTGTGGAGGTCAAGCTTAAAAGGGCACACTGTATTGAATTATGTTATTATCAACTTGGTTTAGTTGGGAACTACATTTGTTACAAAACTTTTTGACTATAAGATTCCAGTTTAGAGTATGTCAAAAGAAAAAACATGAGGAATTTGCATGAGATCTGAAAACATACTGAAGTGGTAGCGCTAATCTTGGATGGTCATCATGGTCAAATATGGTAGATATGGAGATACCCAGTGGACACTAGTATGCCCTTATTCTGTACTCTGCAACCAAATCATATGCTGACTGTTGACACTGCTAAAAGAAGACCTAGACCCACCAACCAACGCTTGGCTGTGGTAGTTGACACCTGGAAGCATTAGCTTCCTGTAGAACTCTCCATGAGCCCCCTTTTCATGGTTCTGCTTCAGTGGCTGGATGTACTTGGCTTCTTAGAATTTTAGGCTCCTCCCCTATTCTAGTGATTTGGAAGACTAGTTAGTGACTCTCTAATCTTCCAGTTTCCCTTTCCAGATCTTTCATTCAAGCTTATTTCATTGCGTGTTAGGCTGAATTCCTATAATACATCTCTTATTCCCATATTGCTCCTAAAAGGCTCTGTTTCTCCAACAGAAACATGACTGACATGAATTCTTTCACAGCTACACAGAATTTGAGGAATGAGGTCTACACTATTGAAAAGAGACTCTTCTAAGACTACAAATAGATATAACTTTATAATTTTTATAGGTTCTTTCTTCCTTTCTATAATTTTGTTTTCTGGATAATATTTTCAGTAATTTTTTTCTCTACGTGCACGTGTTTAGTGTGACACCAATGAAAAAGCATACACATTCTAAATATGTGACAAACTTGAGATAGCTTGCATATTTTCAAGGTAGACATTTGATGCAATGTTAGGCAGAGCTGGCTCCCAAATGACCAATTCCAGAAATGAGAAAAATACTATAAAATTTCCTGATTCACTTTCATACTGGAGAAGCTGAGTGTAATAGAGGATTATCCTTCACAGTTGCAGCTTGGTGTTCCTTGTAAATATCTGCTCTGAAACATCAGCCAGAATCTTGGCTGTCGCCTTACCTTTATTTTTCAGTCTTTTAATCTATTCTTTGTTATTTCTCTCTCTCTCTCATTACTTTCAATGAATATCCCAATAGTGCAGCAATATACTGTTTCTATTCAAATACACTTTGACCCTCCACTCAGCAATTTACTTATCATTTGCTTATGTTATCTCATTTTTTAAGGCATCATATTCAACTATGTCAGGCATGATGGTTTCAGTAATTATATGTGTACATTATTAAATTTATAAATTTATCTATTATTCTGTTATGTTCCACAATTCTTAGCTATTTCTCAAATGACTCTGAGAAATTATATTGCCACATTCAGAATTCCTTCTTTCACTGACCTCAGGTTTGAGTTGGATGCCACCACAATACTTCTTCACACTCATATCTATTACTGGATTTCCCGTATTATTATTATTTTGATATCAGGTTTCTCCAATAGATAGTGAGTTCATTGGAGACAAGATCTTTATTTAAGTCACAAAATGCCTAATTCATGGTAAAGTGTCAACAAATGTTTGTTTTAGAAAATTTTGTCCTAAGAAACTACCCCATATATTTTACAAGAAGTCATTTATGATAACTACTTTATTTCAACTTTGAATTTATTTTCAAGTATTATAAGAATAATTTGTTGTCTATTTTCTATACTAAGAAAATTAGGTTCAGAGAAGACTATGTATGTCTTTTCTCAGGATTCTATTAACATAATGCATCATACAAAAATATATAATATTAGATCCATTTTCCTTTCTAATAATATTAGAAATTTTACTTGGTGATTGGAGTTTTCACAGATATGCATTGAAGACGTTTCATGTGCATAGAGAGTTCAATTTTAAAATTTTTAGTCTTTTAATATTTATTGGATTTATATGCCTTGTCATCTGCACTTCTGAATAGTAATCAAATAAATTGTTTCCATGAATATTATGAAATAGAAGAAAATAAAATGAGAGACAGACAAATAAAAATTCCATGATCAGGAAAAAAATATAGTGAGATAAATGTCTATATTTAAGTAAAGCTTATTTCGAGTGATGACATATTATCAACTCCATCAATTTAAGTAATAAACATGATTATCTTAATTTCCAAAAACAACTGAGAAATTAGTAATACATTAAAAATATGGTAAAGTCACAAATGCTGTTATGTGATATAAACTGATAATGGATAAATGTTCAAAACTATATTTAGCCATAACTGTAGCTTTTGTAACCTTGTTTAAATTAAATTTAAATAAATGAATAATATACAGTAGGTACTATGGTGACATGAAAACAGTCGCTTCCTCTGTGGACCTACATTGGCCATTATATCACCTGCAACTAAACTGAATTTTCTCAGCACGTAAAGGATATACTAACACATTTACACTTAATAGAGTCATGGTCAATATTAAAAATACATGATATGGACATTAGTAATTTAATTTTATATCAAAGCACTCTGATATACATTGGAAAGAAAGAAAAAAAAAAAAAACACTGTCCATGCACAATTATTACAATCTACAACAGAGGCAGGCTTTCCAACAGAAAATTGTAATAAACTGTGAAGAGTAAAATACTCTCTAAGGGCCAGGTGCAGTGGCTCATGCCTGTAATCCCAGCACTTTGGGAGGCTGAGGCTGGTGGATCACCTGAGGTCAGGAGTTCTAGACCAACCTGGCCAACATGGTGAAAGCCCGTCTCTACTAAAAACACAAAAATTAGCCAGATATGGTGTCAGGTGCCTGTAATCCCAGCTACTTGGGAGGCTGAGGCAAGATAATCACTTGAACTTGGGAGGCAGAGGTTGCAGTGAGCTGAGATTGCACCATTGCACTTTAGCCTGGGTGACATGAGCAAAACTCCATCTCTGACTTAGTGGAAGCAGAGAATGGAATGACAAGTCTAATAAGAAGGTTGAGGAGGCCTTAGAGGGGGTAGACATTGAACAAAGATGTGGCAGAAGAAAAAAGCCTTGGAAACTAAAAATACCCAATTAATGACTTTGTTAAATATAATTAAAATAGTTGAGTCATGCATATCCATGTTAATATGGAGAGAAATTCACATAGTAGACATTTTACTGTGGAATGCTTCATTTGAAAATCTTTAGGCTGAAATATCTTTAACTTTCCTAACTCTACATTGTACAAAACATTGTAATATTTTTTATATTTTTTATAGGTGACTTCTATAATGTCTTAACTCACATAGAATTCTGAATCAGTTCAAGGAAGTAGCCTTTAATTTATATCAATATATTTTTGGAAAATATTAATGTCATTACCAAATATATCCAATAGCCATAGTTTATTGAAAAAACCTGTTATAGCAAACTATATTTAAGTGGTTATTCTACCTTTTCTTGATTTACAAAGCAGAGTATACATTGCATACTGCATGTTTCAGTCTGTTTTGTGCTTCTGTGGCATAAGACCTAAGACTGGGTAATATATAATGAACAGAAATTTATTTTCTCATGGTTCTGGACGCTGAGAAGTACAAGATCAAATCCTCCCAAGTATCTGGGAGAACACTTGTGTGTCTGCATCATCACATGGAAGAAGGCAGACAGTCAGAGGCATAAGGGGACCAAATTTGCCCTTTTATAATGGTATGAATTCTACCCATGAAGGCAGAGTACTCATGGCCTGATCACCCTTCAAGGTCCCACCTCTTACTACTGTTACAATGGCAATTAAATTTCAACATGGGTTTTGGAGGGGACAAACATTCAAACCATAGCACTAAGTAAATATGTATTAACCTCTGTACATAGGAGCTAATATTTGTTGTGTACTTACTAGCTTACTATCTTCCAGGCAATAAAATAAATTCTTTATAAATATCTCAGATAATCTTTATAAATATATGCTCAATGGAAAATTGCCACTTAGAGTAGTTATGTAATTTGACCAAGATGATGAAATAGGTAATCCTGGAGTCAGGATTAGAACAGAGAGCTATCTGACTGGAGAGCTGAAGTTGTTAATTACTGAAGTGTGCTGCCTGAGCACCGTTAATATACACAGGTAGTTATCCCTCAGCACAATCTCCTGGGCAAGTCAATGCTGACTCTTAACTTCAGTTACTCCTGAACACCTGTCACTTCACATTCACCAACTCTAACTTCTGAACACACACCACATTCATTTTTTCCCCATCCAGTAAAACTGACTTTGTATTTCTACGTTGCATTTGACCTGCTTGAACTTTCGTACTTCCTTTCCATCACTTGTTTTCATGTGTTTTTGCTTTCTACGATGAAATCTTTACATATTTATCTAGTTGGTTTCATACAACAACAGTTGATATGATGATCATCTTGATTCATTTCTCTGGTTAACTTTTTATGTGAAATTTGGCTACATGAAAATGAAAAACATAGTTTCAGTCTTGGCATGGTGGCTCATGCTTGTAATCCCAGCACTTTGAGAGACTGGGGTAGGAGAATTGCTTGGGGATAGGAGAATTGCTTGAGCCCAGGAGTTTGAGACCAGCCTAGGAAACATAGTGAGACTCTGTTTCCATATATATACATATATATATATATATATACACACATACACACACACACATATATATGTATGTGTATATATATATGTATGTGTGTATGTATATATGTGTGTATGTATATATATATATATATATATATATATATATATATATAGAGAGAGAGAGAGAGAGAGAGAGAGAGAGAGAAACAGGTACAGTGGCATGCACCTGTAAGTCCCAACTACTACTTGGGAGGCTGAGGTAGGAGGATTGCTTATGCCCTCGAGTTTGATGCTGCAGCGAGCTATGATAGCACCTCTATACTCCAGACTGAATGAGAGTAAGACCCTGTCTCTAAAAAAAAAAAAAAGAGCAAAAAGAAAAAGGAAAATTTTAAAAGGGAAAAATACAATTTTAATTATCCATACTAAAGAAAGGATTAGTAAAATATATAACTCTAGATAATTCACACATGAATCTATATGATCTAGTACCACTTGTCTACCTGATCTTTTCTTTCCCCCAAGACAAAGTCTCTCTCTGTTCACCAGGCTGGAGTGCAATGGCACGATCTCAGCTCACTGCAACCTCTGCCTCCTGGGTTCAAGTGATTCTCCTGCTTCAGCCTCCCAAGTAGCTGGGACTACAGCTGCACACCACCACACCCAGCTAATTTTTGTATTTTTAGTAGAGATGGGGTTTCACTATGTTGGACAGGATGGTCTCGATCTCTTAACCTTGTGATCCACCCACCTCAGTGTCCCAAAGTGCTGGGATTACAGGCATGAGATACCACGCCCGGCCCTGATATTTTACCTAAATCTTTGGATCTCTGGAACCAACCTCTATGGGTTTTATATCCTTAAGTTAAAAAGCTGTAATACCACACTGAGAGTATTTAAGAAGAGAAAGGACCAGTAGTGACAAAAAAGTTATCCTGGTTACCTGAGAGAAAGAATTAGCCTTTTATATGCAACTGTCCATTAGGCCTCTCATTTCAAAAACAACCTATGATATGAACATTAAAGTTCAACACATACATAACTTCATTCTGCATCTCTTTTCTTGCCAAGCCTGCTTTTCCTCCTGTGTTTTGTAGTCCAGGTAAATATGTCTCCAACAATCTTACCATGCAGATGCATGGATAATTTTTCCTCAAGTCATCCTCATATACCTTCCCCTTCCACAGACAATTGAACAGTATCTTGAATAGTTTCTCTCCTAAAAGTCAGGTATCTATTATGATTGATCACAGATTAAATAACTTCTTAGGACACAAGACTATGTTTCTATATTGATTAGACAGAGTCCTAAGGTAATAACTTATACTACATTAATGTTTTACTATTTTCCTTTCCCCTACTGGAAATGTATGATCTATGGAATTCTACATAATATCTACATCCTCTGCGGCTGGATGTGGGCAAGAACTCTTGTTCCAGGATGTCAAGTAATGTCTTGTTTTTTCAGTAATTATTTGTGTAGAGTAGAATTACCTAAAGAGCAGCCTGGCCTTTGTCTTCACCTATTGGGATAACCTCTGGGCCTCTGGAATGTCTTTACTTGTCTGGAGGCCTTGCTGCTGGACAGTCTAATAATGAAACTTATGATGGGGACTTTGGGTCACATATTAGGTTGGTGCAAAAGTAATTGTGGCAATTAGTTTTATCAATAACTGATGCAATTACGACAGCATCAGTTCCAACCTGTGGAAACTGGTGATTATCCTGACCTCCAAGAAGGGCTGGAGAATAAAGGTCAGCCAACAAGGGTAATATGTGATCGAGCTCCAATAAAAACTCTGAACACCAAAGGCTTCCCTGGTTGGCAATCCTCTGTATGTATTGTCATACCTAGCGGCAGAGAGGAGGTAATACCATCCTTGACTCCAGGGAGCAAAGGATGAAAGGAAGCTCTGTATTTAGATCCCTCCTGGACTCAGTACTATGTGTTTTCCCTTGGCTAATTTTAACTTACATTCTTTCACTATGATAAAACTCATTATAAACATAGCACTTTTCTGAGTTTTGTGAGCTTCCTAGCAAATTATTGAACCTGAGGGTGCTTATGGGATCCTTAAATTTGTAGCCAGCTGGTATCCAAAGTGAGGGCAGTCTGGTGAGGACTGTGCTCTCTGGCTGTGCAGTTTGTTTAACTTCTGGATATTATGAGTATAGGGCCTACCACATGCCAAGATGTCAAAAGCTGATCATACAAATGTCTTTAAGCTAGAGGTGCAAATTACTGTACTACATTTTCTTAGCTCATAACTTCTGCTAATATTTCCCATCCAACATATACCACCTGCTTGTCTGTCATCACACAGGTGATGGTTACGGTGTCGTGACAGGAACCTGCGAGTTTTTTGTTGTTGTTCTATGTGCCTGAATAAAGTGCCTCTTGTAAAAGTAAGCCTGATTGACTAGTGAACATTTTGAGAAGGGCTTGATATGTTGTTTGTATTCTGTCTACCTTTTAACTTCAGAAGTCACTTGATCACAACGTTTTGAGGCTTTTATTGGGCCTTAATTCCCCTTGATTGATCTTAATTTTTCCATTTTATTAATTTTTTTTTGAGGAAGGGTCTCACTCTGTTACCCAGGATGGAATGCAGTGGCATTACTATAACTGTCTGCAGTCTTGATCTCCTGGGCTCAAGTGGTTCTCCTGCCTCATCTTCCTGAGTAGCTGAGATTACAGGTGTATGCCACTATACTTGGCTAATTTTTAATATTTTTAATAGAGATTATGGCTCATTATGTTGCCCAGGCTGGTCTTAAACTCGTAAACTCAAGCGATCCTCATGCCATGGCCTCTCCAGGTGATGAGATTACAGGTGAGAGCCCCTGCATCCAGCCACTTGATCTTAATACCCAAAGAACAATGACAAATGAAAGAGCATCTGGGCACTTGTAGTGAGTGGTAAAATATCCTACTGCTATGTTGTTTACTGAGGGCTTTCAGGATATTTGTGTGTAGTGGGGTGATAGAGGTTAGTAGAAGGGAGAACTGTTGTAATTCCAGATGTGAAACTTAAAAGCTTGAGAAAGTCTTGTTTAATGTCTCTCAGTTTGTTTTCCAACTGCAACTCTAAAATTAGAAAAAATAAAACCTTTGTGACCTACCACACTGGATTGCTTTATAAAATATATATATACATACTTAAACCCTGAAAGAGTAACTTAGAATGGCCAAAGCTGGGGAAAAAAAGGATCCTTTATCTTAACGTTGTTCTATTTCAGAATTCACCTCTAGTCTAAACTTATGGGAAATAATGCAGAGATTTGAGTCAAAAGCTAAAAATATTTTTACTAATTTTTTTTTGCTTTGTACATTCATTGTCTTTTTCCATAAAGTGTGTTTCACATTATAAAAATCAACAAAGGTTATTGAAAAACATTTTCATTATTTTATATAGTACTGAAAATGAACATGACACTGTACAATAGTTTATATATTCCATTTCCTTTCTCTTTATAGCCTATTTCATTTTCTCTCAAACTGTTATTATTATCATGACACCCAAATTTGAGATAGGCAGCTCCCTCAGGAAGTCAGGTATACACGTTCTCTATAAGCAAATAAATCAGACAGTGGGAGGGCTACCTGGGTAATGTTAACAATACTCCCCACAGGACACTGTGCAAGTCATATTTGTGATATTTGTCAGAGCATCAGGGCCACATTCCAAAATCCTAACTTTAACAGGGAACACTTGGTGCTATTACTTCTATGGAAAACCAGATAACTCACTAAAGACAAAGTAAGAGCTAGCCTTCCTCCCTCTCTCTCTCTCTCTCTCTCCCTATCTTTTTCTCTCCTAAAAAACTTAAAGAAATCAAAATAAACTAGAAACTTATAGTAACTAAAAACAATTTCCTGGCTCTGGTGGAACACTTTAGGCTAAGATCTATGCTTATGAACAGTATAATCCTGTAGCTATCTCATTTATGCAACATTAAATTCATTTTTTTCTGAAAGCAGGACGAGGTGACCTTCTTGAAGGTAACAACTCAAGTAAAATTCATCCATTTAAAGGAAGGTGGACAGGACAACTGGAGGTCTTTTTAATTATATGGACAACCAAGATTAAAAAATGTCTTATGTTATGTTCAGCAATGCTTAGCCCATTTTATGTGATTTTTAAAAATTCTTCATGATAGACACCGATATATAAATACATACTTATAATAACATTTTGTTGATGCCTTTTGTAATGGTATAGATGAGGCAACATCATAGCAAGTCTTAGTAGTCCTATTAACTCACTTTCTCTCCTTGAAAACTTTCCTGATAAAAGAAACGGTGGCAATGTTTAGAAGCTGCATTTTAATACTGTCCCTCTTTCTTGTTTCTGTCTCTGGTTAGCAAAGCATATTAAAATGATATTTATTATTCTATCTCCTCTGTAAGGCTAATATGCTTCTCAGAGTTAAGGGATGTGCTTTATTGCAACAAGCCTCAGTATCTACAATGGTGTATTTTATGTAGCAGGAACTCAATATATATTTGTTAATTGGACTGAACAATTATCCCAGTGTAAACGTTTCCAATGTAAACTTTGGAGGTGCCATTTCTTGGTAAACAAGCTTAGCTACATTTCATCCTTATTTCAGACTACTAGATACAACTGTTTGTATTAATTAAACCTGGGCCTGAATTAGAGACTGCTACTTTATCAGGGACCTATATACTAGAAGGTCTAATTGCAGTTAGTGTATACCTAGTTGCCCATTATTGCTTCCAAACCATTATTCCTCCATGCTCATGTGAAAATACTCCCATTTTGAATTTATATTGATTAAAGAATATAATACTCCATCTTCTCCCACCTATTGCCCTGCCACTCAATGGTCTCCTGGTCATTTTCCACACTAAGCAAAGGCTTTGGCCCGTGGGACTCAGTCTCCTCTTCTTGTCTATCTCTTGTTCTGACCCATCATTCTCTTTTACTTCAGTATCTATTGTTATGACCTGTCCAACACTTTAATCTTAGAATTTGTGGGATTACTCCAATCAAGTTAACTTCAGTTCCACATTCCATTAACCATTCATACCCACGGACACCCTTCTAACTTGTTGTCATCTGGAATGATTCCACCTCTGAAGTTTCAAACTCCTATACCTTGTTTTCTAATTACAACCTCTGACTCTTTTATTGCCTCTATTCTTACTCCCTTTTCCAGCTCATAATCACCAAACCAGGGCTTTACCTTGGTAGATCTTCTCCAGATTTCCTGTATTAAAGATTTCCTGAAGCCTCTGATGCAATGCATATGCTTATAATTTCTGCAACTGTATTCTACTTACTGAGTTTCGGATTGTTACATTCAATTGGACACTGGACTCCAAATAGCTCCTCCAAAGATATCTTACATTTGATTGAATCCAGTTTCAAATCTGTTCCTCAATTCATAGTTTCTGGTTTTGGATGCTGACACTACAACTTTACTGTTGTCAAAGTCAGAAACCTGATATATATATTTGGATAATTCTTCTCACCATCAGCATCTAAAGACTCATCAAGTTCTGTCTACATTAACTCAAAAAAAAATCTGAGATTCACTCTTTTTTCTCACTAGAACTTCATAATTTCACTTCTAAACTCTTCGTTGGGATAGCTTCATCAAACATTATTTGTCTGTCTCCAACTTATTACATGGAATAAATGATAGCGAACCATGTTTATGTCATGGACAGCACAGAAAAAGAAATTGTCACTGTATTGCACTGAGGTAATGAGACAAGGCTTTTTGATGGGAGAGGCTTCTAAGTCTAATCTCGAGCCATCCTTAGGCCATTCCCAACAACTCTAAGTGCTGACAAGATTAATGTTTCAGTCTACCTATATAGCCTGTTAGTGTGACACTAATGTGGAACAACAGTCCAGGGGAAAAATCTGCAAATTTTACTGGGATGTTTTCCAGCTGGAAAGGTAGCCTTGTTGCCCTTCCAATCAATTATTCAGAACCTAACATGTGAACTCCTTAGTATGACATTCAGAGCCTTCATGACATAGTTCTTACCTATATGTAGGATCTTTCTCCCTGTATCTGATCTACAAACGCTACAAACCACCTGCAGTTACCTAAATGCATGCTGATTTTTGACACTTGCATGCCTTTCTTCCTAATGTTTCACTACTTGAAGAATTCTTTTCTTGGCTATCTTGTTCCCACTTTCCAAGATTTAGTGCTGAAATAATCATCTTCGCAAGTTTTTGCAGATTTCCTTGAACCCCTCTTCCCAGGTTCTAGAGAACTCTGTGCTTAATTCAGGAAAAGTACTTGTTACACCTTATTTTAATTGACTTCTGCCTATTTTTTTACCATTGCTTAGAGAGGTTAATTTAAAGCAGGTGTTGCCTTTGTAACATGCTCAGAATCTCACGCAGATTCTGAGACTCAACACATGATCTCAAAATGAATAAATAAATCGGTGAATGAACAAAAATCAATATGGTTTATCTTTGCCAAAGTAAATTGAAATATAAATTTTACTCTTTTGCTTATTTAAGGAGTTGCATCACTTCATTTGGACTTCAATTCAGCAAATTTGATAATTTACTGTGTCCTAGATATTGTGACAGACTCAAGAAGGCCCACAGGAGTGAGGTATTATTCTCTACTTTAAAGCATTCACCAAGCGAAATGCAAACCAAATGTTTAAGCAAATCCTGCATCACACAACATATAAATACAATGTCTCTCTCAATCTTGTCACTTACCCTTTTGCTGAAAAATATTTATTTCTGGTATTTAAAAGTTGCAAACAAATCAAACATTTAAATTCCTTGATTACCAAAGCTCTTGAAACAGTATCCAAAGCTGCCCTCTCTAATTTCTTTCCATGCATTTGCCCCTTTCATCTTTACAGTTGATCTACTGCCTTTACCAATAGACTGATCCCACTCTTAGTGATGTTTTCCCTAACGGCAAAGTTAAGAATGTATAACTCAACACTTTGGCAATGTTTGGCACTTTTGAGCCCCTGTAGAGCTGAAACTCAAACCTCTGGACTGATGCTAGTGTCTCTGGGTTTAAAGAACAGGCTCTGCCAGCCTGGAACACAGACTTCAGAGGTGGAGCTTCAGTTGGCTGGCTCTAATGTTTTTGAGGTGGGACGTGAAAAAAAATCAGTTCTGCAAGTGTTGCAAAAGCTGTGAGTTGTATTAAGGTGAAGCTGTGGGAAGGAACTGCTGCTCCCTAGGAAGACGCTAACAGGAGCCACAAACAGAGAGGAAGCCAAAGGAAGCCCACAGAGGAAGCAAGCAGTTAGGATTGTTTCTTTTTTCTCCTTTAATTTTCCTGTCTCCCTCTATTGCCCCCTATTGGCAGAGCCTAACTTAGAGCCAGATGACAAAGGAGAAATATAATGGCCGAGCCCCAACCATTTACCAAGCTGAACAGAAAAGAGCTGAGAAACAATATGTATCAAGCAACATACCCAGGTTCTGTCTTCAAACATTTTCTATTTTATTTCAAGGCTTGTATGTGCTCCCATGGTTTCAACTATCAGCACAGTGGCTGACTCTCAGATCTTATACTCCATTCTTACTCCTTATCCCAAACTCTACCACTGCATGGTGAATTACTGGGTACATATTTCCACTTACATAGTCTCTACTGGCTGGACGCAGTGGCTCACGCCTGTAATCCTAGTACTTTGAGAGGCCAAGGTGGGCGGTTCACGAAGTCTGGAGTTGGAAACCAGCCTTACCAACATGGTGAAACCAGGTCTCTACTAAAAATACAAATATTATCCAGTGTGTTTCAGGCACCTATAGTCCCAGCTACTCAAGAGGCTGATGCAGGAGAATCACTTGAACCTGTGAGGCAGAAGTTGCAGTGAGCCCAGATAGCGCCACTGCACTCCAGCCTGGTGACAGAGCAAGACTCCGTCTCAAAAAAAAAAAGTCTCTACTATGTCCCAAACAGGTCATATTTTCAGAAAATCCAGTTGCCAAAAGTTCTTTTTACTGAAAATGCCAACATAATTGCTGCCAGTCAACCAGGATGGTACCACCTCTAACCTTCTAGTGTTTTCCTCACATGACATATGATTTGAGATTGGGCTCCGTGAAGTCTGCATCTACATTCCTGTTTATCAGTGCCTCATCACTTCTCTTTGATGAACAATTCACTTTTTTGTGACTTTTATCTGCAACTTGTGCTTACATTTCATTTTAGTTCATCCTATATAGTACTCTCTAATTGATCTTGCTACAGCCCATCTCTGAGCACATTTCACTCCATAAAAACTTTTCATGTCTCCCCCTGCAAATTAAGTGTAAACTTTTCACTAGGTCTTCACAATATATCCTTTACCTGTATTCTCAGCCTTATCTCTTACTGTATATCACATTACTAATATAAGAGCACACTTAGATGGAAATTCCTAAATAACAATTTTTGTATATAGTTTTCTCATCATTTTTATAGCACATATTTTTAATGTTGAATAGTAGTAGATCATAGCATATGTTCTTTTAGGAGGTTTTGAAAACACTGCAAAATTTCCATCTGGAAGAAATGGACAAATTTACATTTCCAATGCAGCTATTATAACTCTGGATATTAGCATAATTTCCTCTTTTCCTATATTAAGGTATATCATTGTTGTATTAATTCAGGTCTTGAGATTATCAGAAATATTTATCAATTTAATATACATTATCTGCTCTTATGAACTGAATTTTCATAATTTCTGGAATATTTTGTATTGTTTTTTCATTTATAGACACTCAATAAAGATATTAGGTGTCATATATTTTGCAATTATTTTTCTTTTTCCAATGAGTCATCTGCCTTTTAACTTTGTTTTTAAGTTTGCTTTCCTTTCACATAGATTATTTTTCTTTTTCTGTTAGGTATTATCTTTATCTTGTTTTATGTAGTAAATTATCTTTCTTGTCTCTGCCTTTTTGATATGCCTAACTTTTTCACAGTCCAAGACAATTTACATAGTCATTGATACTTTTGGTAATATATTGACTTCATTATCTTGTTATTATTACTGTTATTATTAATTTTACAAGTAGGAAATAAAGACATTATTCTTTTCCTAAGTGGTCTTCTATTTCCACTCTGGTTCTCCGAACCAGCAGCCTCAGTGATTCTTAACCCAGTAGCCTCAGTGAATCTTTTCAAATATAAAGTCAGGATTTAACCACTCCTCTGCTTAAAACCTGAACTATTTCTCCATTTCATTCAGTAAATGTCAAATTCCTTAAAATGGTTCACATTATCTCTCTAACCTCGCCTATCATCCTCCCCATTGCTCCCTCTGCTTAAATTAGTTTGTGACCTTGCTGTTTCTTGAACACATAGGCATGCTGCCACCTGAAGAGTTTGTCTCTGTAATGTTCTTGTTTCAAATGTCTATATGACTAACTATGATGGCTCTTTTAAGACTCTACCCAATGAGCATTTTCAATGAGGTCTATGTAAGAGTTAGGGGAAGCTAACTGCTTGAACAAATAACCTCAAAATCCCAGTCATTTCAGAGTTGACATTAATGTGAAGGACACAAATGTAAATCTCCCTGAGTATGACAAAGGAAAACAAATGATTTTTAATTATACAGAAAACAGAAAACAAAACATAGTCCAGGAACAGTACTATCAAATTTTAAAAGAGTCAAAGCAAATGTAATGTAAATAATCGTGAAAGACACAAATAGAAGGAAAGTTTCCCAAACTAGAACTTAAAAACCCTGAGTTCAAGATTAAATATGTCACAATTATTAATTACAAAGGTAACTTTTTGATATTGTAAATGAACAAAAAAATAAATAGGAAAGAAATGTTATCTTTAAATGCAATAAAATAATATCTTCAGGTTTGCTTTCAACCAAACTGAATACCAATAAATGAATGAGCAAAATTCTTAGAATTTTTGAAGAGAAATAATAACAATAAAATTATTAATGTGATGTGCCCTTATTTTGTACCAAAAACTGCTTTAAGTGCTCATGTTAACATCTTTCTTACTAGAAGCCTAGAGGGCACATCTTGTAATTATTCTCTTTTACAGATAAGGACTGAGATTGTGACATTAAAAAATTTATATACCACCATTTCTTGTTCATGAGTAAAGAGACAACTTGGAAAATGTATAAACTCAATTGCTTACTGGAAAAAAATACCAAAATATGTAGATTGATCAACTAAGAGATGTATTGATATTAAAATCACTGCAGTGGGAGAGGTCATAGTTAAAAGAATTCTTAACAAATATGAAAACCCATTTACTATGTAGAATATTATAAAAATAACTATTGAAGATATGGAAATCAAAAGGCTAAACACTTTCTGAAAGTGCCAGTTTACATGGTAAAAACAAGAACAGCATGTTAATGATACGAAAGCCATAATTCTTAGCACAATTAATTATGACCAGGAAGCAAGGAGGGAGAAAGGATAACAGAATAAAGGGGCCAGGTTGTTCATATTGTTGGAGTAAGGTAAAAGTTTTTTTATCTATGACTTTGATAATTAATACAAAATAGATTTTATGAATATATTTAATTATTTGAAGCAATAATATAACTAAAAGTAGAATGTCTCCATTTTCTATTATTAATGGCAATAAAATTAATCCACAATAGTATATGTACCAAAATGTAATAATAATAACAAAAGCAGAAAAGTATCACAGAAAATATTAAAATGATAGAAGCAAGAACCAATAAAATTCTCATACAAATGAATCACTAAATAAAAATGGGTTGAAAAAGCAAAATCACTCTAAATATTTTACATAAAGCATATGGAAGGCACATCTAAAAAAGTTAAGTCAGAAGAGTCAATAATAGAATGCAAAATTAAAGTAGTGTAATGCACAGTAAACCAGGAGTTAATAGTATTAAATAATATAAAAGATATATAATATCTTTTATATTTAAAATAATATAAAGTTACCATTTTATAAAAAAATTACAATCCAAATGATCATTTAATAATTATAGATTATAATATTCACTGAATAACAAGAACAACAAATATGTAAAGCAAAGCCCACAGAAATAAATCAAGTAAGAAATTCAATACACTATGAATAGTCTGTGGCAGATCAAGTAGACTGAAATATAAGAACTTTCATGATGTGGAATTTGTTGTCAACCAGATTAAACTAATTATTTCATTGATTTATTTGCCCACAAATTGTCTATGAAGCAAAAGTTGAAGACCTCATGCAAATTACTTATTTGAGATAGGTGTTCACTCTGTCATTCAGGCTGAAGTGCAGTGGCACAATCACGGCTTACTGCAGCCTCAACCTCCCTGACTCAGGTGATCCTTCCACCTCAGCTTCCCAAGTAGCAGGGACTATAGGCCCATGCCACCACATCCAGGTAATTTTTGCACTTTTTGTAGTGATGGGGTTTTGCTATGTTGCCAGGCTGGTCTCCAACTCCTGGGCTCAAGGGATCTGCCTCCTTGGCCTTCCAAAGTGTTGGGAGTACACAGCAGCTGGCCCTCTGCCATGCAAATTAAACAGGCTGTTTAACCTAAATTTAAACAATACCTGATACCCTCTGCTTTCAACCTGGGGGAGGTAAAATACATTTTTAAAATAATGATTTATGTCAATTATTTATTTATTAATTCCCCTCCACCAATAAAAAGTCCTCAAGGCAGCTAAATTCCCTGAATTGTGACTGGATCAATATACAACTAAAAACATTAAATGAGATCACTACATATTAAAATTGCCTAAACTGCATTCAGAGAATACTTGATGATTTGAAAAATTTGTTTTTAATTATTACATGAGAAATAATGAACCAAAGTAGGCAACTCAAGTAGCTTTAAAGAAAGAACAACTTATGAAAGTCAATCAAAGGAAATAATAAAGAAAAAAACTAAAATTAATCAATTAGAACACAAAAATAGCATTTATAAATAAGAATTCAGAGTATGTGAAAAAATGTAAAAATTTATCAAGAGTAATCAAGTAAAAGAAAAAAAAGAAAAGGCTAATGCACAAGAAAAGAAGTATGACTACATAAGCAGAAGAGATGACAAAAACTGTATTTCATATACCTTAATGATAATTAATTACAAATTTTGTTAAAATGATTTTTTCTAGAAAAATATAGCTTAAAATACAGAATAATTAGCAAACATTGATCACTGAGAAATAAAAAAAGTTTGAATATATTGTTAAAGGTTTCCTTCAGAAAAGAGCCAAGCTCCAGTAATATTTATTAGGAGCAATTCACCATGAATTCACCATGCACTTCTTGTAGCGTCTATCTAGAACTACTTTTTCAATGACGTTTGTACAGTAAATGTAATGTCTTTCTCAAAGGCAAAAGTTGGGTAAGTTTGCTAGAAGCCCCCTGATAAAATTGGGGGATTCCGAATTCAGTATTTCTTAGCTGTAATAAAAACTGCTGATATCTATAGCATCCACATGGACCACTTTCCATATCCTCCCTTGAGTCTTGGAACCAAAGGAAACAGTCCACGCTGCCTGTTGTGTAAGACAAAGGACTTTTCCTTTGTCTCTCATGCTGAAGTTTCATGTCACCTGCTAGCATCTGTGAAACTATGGCAGGCTAACCAGTTAAACTGCAAGGGTAAAATCTCAGACCCTTCACATATCTTGATAGTATCATGAGAGAATGTAAAAACCTTTAAGGAACTGAAATGCCCCATGCAATTTAACATAGAAAAAGAAATAAATAAACCTTCCTATTTCATTTTAAAAACTGTAGTAAATCTCTGATACCAATATATTTTTAAAAGGTACAAAATAGAATTACAGACCAATAGATATTCCAAATTAAATGGTTGTAAATTGAATCTAGTAATGTATTAAAAATTTAATAAACCATAACTAATTAAGGTATATTGAAATATGCAATTTGATATTTGAAAACTCATGATTTTTTTAGTTGATCAAAAGAGAAAAATCACATATTTTTGCTGTTATGCTACAGTGGGTGAAGACATTGCAAAAATGATATGATTTTCTCAGGGAGCATTCATTTTCCAGTGGAAAATGACCCTGAGAAAAATAGAACATAGTTCCCAAAACTATGTTCACTGGGTATTAGAACAACTATATAAGACAAATACTAATTTGTAGAAAAACTGAAATGGATTACAGCCAAATAATTGCAATAGATGCTTCAAGGTAGTTAAAAAAATAAAAGCTAAAAATGGTGGTTGTCAATGCAGAAAATAAAAAATCTATTCAAATTTCATATAGACAGTGCTTTAATATAGTATTAGCAGTAATTCTGCCACATGTCCACAAGGAGTGACATGAAGGTAAAGAGAGATTCGCAAAGAAAAGAAGCTTCTTCCTTGTTCAATGGATCACGCTCTAGGCAAACACTCAATATATATTAAATATATATTTAGGAATCAAAGATATCCACGCTCCATCCTTCCTCTATATTCTAGTGTTATTCTATCCTGTTAAGTACTTGTGATGATTGAAACACCGAATCTGTGCAAAAACATGAGGTATTTCCTGACACAGAATTAGCACTCTTACCACCAATCTTCAAATTAAAATTTTCATTCCTCAAGCAGCAATAGATTTTAACAAGTTACTTTTAAAAAGCAATACAATAAGCCTAGTTTACATAATGATGTGTGATTAATTGATGCTTAATCCTATCAGAAGTTATTTTGAAAGAAATGTTAATTATGTAAAGCATATTCCTAACTTAAAAAAATTTCATGTTATAGTAAAATAGTCTTTCCTACAGGAAGGTTGTCATTAAGGCAAATTACTTTTGCCAGGGAAATTCATTGGTCAGTTCCTCTACATGTTTCCAGGTTTATCACACATTCATTTCCCAGAATCGAGACCACAGAATATGTGATTTTTTTTTTTTACTAAAAGTAATCTCTAATTTTTCAGAACAGTGAATGAGGCCACAATTTGCTGTTTGTAATCTGGATGTGGTCATCATATGTATAATTTGGGTGTGACCACTACATTCAAATCTATTTTTCATATCTTCCATCTTCCTGCTGATGTATCTTGAAAATGGAGTCTAGGGTTTTGGTCATTCAACATTGAGTGTCTTGAATACAGTAATACTCATGAAATAGTTGTGAGAATGCAGAAATGATGAGTGACCAACAGGAGAATAATATACGAATTGTAATAATCTTTACAATATCTCAGAAATTAAACTTGTTTCAAATTTTTACTATTCCAGTATCTGGTAGTCAAATGAAACAGTGTATTAAGCTAAAACTTTTCCACATGAAAGGGTCAAAAATAATTTAATATCCAAATTTTGGACTGCTATAGCCAGAGGAAGAGGTATTTCCTGAGAGCAGAAAATATGAAGCAGAATAAAATGCAATTAACTCTACAAGGAATGGGAGATTGTCTCCACTAGAACTCAATCTTGAAATTATTCTTCCAGTGTAATTCATTGTACCTCTCTCATAAGCTAAATTATAGAGGGAGAGTAAATCCATGGAAGAACACACAGAGAAATGCAGTAATATAGACAATACAGCTGGCCTTCTAAGGATAACTCATAACAAATTATATCATATATAAGCTCCAGTTTTGTACAGATCTTTCCAAAAGCAAGGACAAACATCAGTAGCTAGAGCTATAGTCCTCTGATGAATATGGTACACTGAAAATTTAATCTTAAGCAACGACATTTGCAAATTATAGAAGTTGGTACAAATGCCATGGCATTATAAACGATCTACCATTTAGGATATATGATATGAAATTGCCTACTGAATAGACATCAAAGTTAACTCCAGAACCATGCTGTCTGTATGTTATTTGAAGCTTGTGTATATTTTCTTATTTTATTAGCTGTTTGTATTTCTAATTCTATGGTGTGTTTTCTCATATTCTCTATTAACTCTATTGCGGCTTTTATGAAGTATTTTATTAAATCATCCCTACAGATGACCCATAATTTTAAACAATTCTTTTGTCCAAAAGGGACACCTTGGATTAGAAACATTGCAGTTATAATGATGCCTTTAATGAGACTCTTTTCTTCGCAGAAATCCTTTACATTACATTCACATTTACAAACTTACCCACTTCCTAAACAGGGATGAGGTCAGGTTTCTATGAGAAATCACATTGTTTTTTTCACTATTTAACACTCAATAACTGATAATAATCATTGATAAATAGCATCATTAATGATGAGGCACATCAATCTCTAAACTCTGCATCTTCAAACTATATGATTCAGGTCTTATAAGGTGAATGCACAACAAAGAGCTATCCAAGAAACTGGTAAGAGAAAACTTCACTTAAATTTAAGGTTATTTGACAAGCACTGTTGACACAGTTAACAAAATCCTTAAGTGCTAGAAAGCAATAGGTGGTTTAAACATTTTCACTAGAGTGGGAAGTATCTGGAAAAGAAAGAGAATGAGACAAAGAGAGAGAGACAGAAAGAGATTGATTCAGCTTCTGCACCAGCATGAGTTTGGTAAAGCCGCAGGAGTATCAGGCTGGTGGAGTTTGAACAGTACTTCTAAAATGCTCCTGCTTCTTGCTACTATTATGCATCTGGACAACAAAATTATCCAAACAAGCATGCATTATCTATTTATTTATTCATTCATTCAACACGTATTTATTGGGTACTTCTGGCCAGACATAGTACTGAGTTTTTAGGATATATAGAAGAATATGAAAGAAAATTCCCTCCCCTTAGAGAAGACATTATTATGGCAGGAGATAGGCAGACAAAAAAAGGTGTAAATGAATTACCAAAACAAGTTTAGATAGAGATCAGTGCCCAGGAAAAAACCTGAGACCATATAATGCTTCCAAGCAGCTGGGGGTGGGTACACTTGGGAATAGAAAGGCAAGGACAGGCTTTTTGATGAAAAGAAATGCAAATCTCAATAATTTAAAGGCTAGTTACCAAGGATGTTTTATTCATCTCTCTCCTGCTGACCATCTTTTGCCATTTCACTAATTATTATTGTTCCATTATAGTGCTGGAATGCCAGTCGATAAATGATTATTGAGACCCCACTGTGTTCTTAGCATCACTAAGATTGGAAAATGTGATTGAATTAAAATAACTAATTCTACTGCTGTAATAAAATATGAGGTGGGGAAGAATGCTTAAGTCGGTAAATAACTTAAGCCTTCTTGTTCTGAGAGGTGCATTGTAGCCTAAGCTTCCTCCAATCCATTCCTAGTTCACATATCTGAAATTCAGCCATCGGTTTCAGCAGCTCCTCTAAGAAGAGGCATCATGTATTGCCACTAGATGGCACCAATTATTTTCATATTTTTAGGTCAAAAAACCCTTTTTAAAAAATGTAATGGCCACATTTAAGATGGAAGAATGTTACTTAGCATTGTTATTAATAAAATATTATTCTCTTCTTAATAATTTTCTTATAGAGAAACCACAGCAATAGAACTAAAGAAGATATGTTCTTTCACCCACATACTTGTTTATTCAATGTACATTTGTTGCAAATAATCTCTAAAAAACTGTTCTCACATGTCTTTGGGTATGTAAAAAGTAGGCAAAGTAATTGAAATATGGATATAATAATTGAATATATAAATATTATATTTGACTATATGAATATAAGGATAAAAATAGCTGATATAAGTATATTATGAAACTATATATACTTTGAAAACTTTCACAGAAAATATTTTTAAAATAGTACAGAAAATTATCTTCGTTTTTATAAAAATGTCCCATTATATTTTTCAAAACTGAGTAATATTTTTAAATGCATTTTTAAAATTGTACTAAGACAAATTACAATTAAATGTAACAAAAACTGTTGTGAAATGTAAAATGGGATAGGACTCATTTAACTGAATGCAAACATTTTATAAGTATAGCTTTATACAATTTGATTAGTAAAAAATCAGGCCTAAAAGACATTTTAATACAACTTCCCTTTTTCAAACAAGTAAACTTATAGGTCTATTAGGATATTATGAAAAATTTTTCTACAGGAAAAGGGCATGACATATTTTCATTCCTCAAAAAAGTTGGTTGGTAAACATTCGAAGCATATTCATTCAGAAACAAATGATAACCATTCTCACATCTTTCATTAAAAGCATAAAAGGGCTCTGGAATAAATACAGTCCATACTTTTATATTAATAGAGTTCAAAATAAACTAAAGTATGATAATAAATGAGAGTACACATAAAATGCATTGAAAAGTACAATATGCTCTATGAATATGTTATAATTACTTAGAAGAGACAATGAAAACTTACAGGTTTATTATGCTAACAAATTTATGTTTAAAATCTGAACATCCTTGCTACTTCAGGATAAAAAGTATCTCAAAATAGCTGCTAATTTAACTATCACTATATTTCTTTCATTCTGAAGCAGTCAAAAATAATACTTACCTGAGTATGTTGAAGAGTTTTTTGCCTTACAGCAAGGAGCACTCTAAATCTTTGATCTTCCTCAAAGAGTCTCTCTTCACAGTCTTTTTTCTCTTGCATAAAATGATCGAACACAGTTTGTGCATGTTCCCTTTTAAATCTCATACTTATAAATTTGTTCCTATGAAGAAAGAATTTTATGTGCCACTAATCAATTCACATTCTATTTTATAAAATACATTTATGATACATTTTAAAAGACCCAAAATGAAAAATCTTTAAGAGCCTTGAGCTGACAGGCCTTGGAAAAAATCCCTAGTTTTTTCCAAAGGCCTACTTCCATAGGGCTACATCTAAATCATCCAGGTAGAAGAAAATCTATGGAAATACAGTGGATTCTCTTGGGTGCCTATCCAGCATGCTTCTGTTCTCTAGGTATTTCAAGAAAACCCTCTAAGCAGCATGTAACTCTAGAGACATATTCTGATTAGATTAGTCCAACCAGCATATGACCCATTGTCCAGGAGTGAGCAGATATATTAAGATAGCTCAATGAAGTGAGTGAAGGGCTTACTTCCATGTAGAAGAGCTCATACCCTCTAAATGTGACTTCTAACTCATGTTTTCAAAGTTGCTACCAACAGCCATAGTGGAGACAGAAAAAAATGAGTGCCTGGTTTTGAGCTGTTGAATCAACCAACCCCACAACATCCCTCCCTACCATTATGTAAGATGATGCACTTTTTTGTTGTTGTTATTTAAGCTGGTGTTATATAAGATGATGCATTTTTTTTATTGTTTAAGCTGGTATGTGAATAGGTGTGCATATGTATGCATGCGTGTGCATGTCTGTATTTTATCATTTGCAATTAAATACATCCTAATGCAAAGGTGAATAACTTTTATGGCGAACTCAGTAGTTATACAAGGAACAATACTAGTAGAAAAGTATCAAAACATGGTTAAACAATACTGGTGACAATAACCTGCTTGCCAAAGTTGAGCAGCAACTCAGTTTCCAGAATAAGGTATCTGAAAAAACCTCTGCACAGTCTTATTCTATCCACATTAGTGAGCAAGTCTACTGACAGAGAAAATTAAATCACTTGCACAGTTAGCTATAAAGGCAGCAAGACTAATATTTTGGGAAGGGCTAAAATAATATCTCTGCTTTTAAATAATATCCCATTTAATACAACAAAAACACCATGAAATAATAATAACATAGCCATCTAGAGTTGAGGAAACTGAACTTGCGTAATTAATTAGCTTGTGTAAGCTCAACTAGTTGGTAAATGACAGAACCAGAATTCAAATCTAGTGCTGCCTTTCTCTGATTCAGCAGTTCAACATTAGGTACTCATTTTTTCTCTCTTCATTATAGCTGTTATCAGCAAATTTGAAAACATACACCTTATTTACACTTAGTGGATGTGAGCCTTTTCTTCTACAGGAAATAAAGTTCTTCTCCTTTTTCATCTATCTTGCCCTGGTTTTTCCTTTACATCATTCATACCAATGACATTCCAAATTATTAAGTGATGTCTTATCAGTAGCCAATGATATTGACACCTAGGAGCATAAAGAATCAATTGAATTCACACAGGAAGGAGCTAGTGTGACCAAAAGGATAAAATGTTCATAGTTACTCCCCCCAAAAATTGATATATTTTGACCACATGTACTTTGTTCTCTACGTTGTTTTGATATTGAATTATATTATAGCATTTTATTAATTATATCTACACAGACATTTATATACACTATATACATGTATATCTATGCAATAACATGGTGTTTTCTTCCTCCTAGTGATAAAACAAGCAGACTTTGAAGTCTTACGGGTCTGGATTTTAATTTTCCACTTTCTCAGTAAGAAACAATTATAAAAATTAAGTGAGGGTCAAGGATGGCTTTGACTGCCATTATTTTTAACACCATATTTTAATTGTCTTATATATGTGAGGTCTGTCTGTCTACAAAGATCTTCAGACACTTGAAGATACACTTTCCCACTTGCCATTTCTTTGCCCTTACTGGGGCCTGGCACTAGGCCCACTATGAGTTCCCAATAAATAATTAGAAACTTGTTATGGGAACCTATTGAATATATAAGTAGATTATTCACAAAACAGCTGATTTTCCTTTGGAATCTCACTTTAGGGGGTCAGTCGAAAGGGCACACACTTGGAAGAGGATGGAGCTAAGCTGATGCTAGCTCTACCATGAGTTAGAGTGTGATCTTAAGTTCCCTGAGCCTCTGTTTCTCAGCATTCATTGGAAATGATACAGTTTAACCATTTGCTATAAGAATTGGATGAGACAAGGTACACACATTGTCCAGGACGCACCTGGCACAATAGCAAGTCATTCAATGGTAGCTTTAAATATTATTTGGCATTATCTATCATCACTGCTAATTAATAGTTGTATAAGTAATTCTACAGTACTGGCTAATTCTTTTTCTCCTTTTCTTGTTGGAAGGCAGGGTTTTGTCAAGTTTAAAGAGAGATCTGTTTCATTGGGACGAGGAAACCACTCTTGTCTGAAAGGCCATATAATCCAGCATCGGAAGAAGTTAGGATTGAAATGGGAGGAAGCCTGAAGAAAAAATTTTCATCAGCTCCTGAATTAGATCTTTATAAGTTTAATGTAAGTTATGTAAATTCATATTTATATCTTTGAGTCCCAAGATATTCTTGCAGGTGTTAAAAAAGGTGGATAAATGTCTTTCAAAGTAAATGATATGTTTCCCTGCTTTTTCACATAATATACTGAATATGAGTAGTCTTTTTCAGATAAATCTGAATTATCATGTTGAAAATAAGTTTTTACCCTATGATAATAGCTAAACAAATCCTTGATGGGGGCATTGACTTGACTCCATTGGAATGCATGGCATCAGGCTGGACATAACTTTTTTTGACACTTTATCCCTCAAGCATTACGATTTTGCTAATGCTTATATTAGCCTTCTATATTTAAAGCAGGCTGTTATCCCTAAATGTGGCCAATGCATGTTCCTCTAATACTCCTCCAAGTCCAGTTCTCAGTGTTTTACAAGATAGAAAATGAAAAGGAAAATGAGTAAAGGAAGAGTACGTAAGTTCTAGGTTAGGGTCTATGGATACACAACGAGCCTCAGCACATGATGATTCTCCAAGCCAAAGGCCTTACTAACCCCGAACAGTTATATCCCTGACTGATGAGGTGACTGATAAGAAACTTTTGAAGATGATAAATGTGAATAAATTGAATGAGGTTTTATAGACTATCTGAGTCTTAACACCTCAAAACTAATCAAAAAAGTTTGGGTGAAAAACCATAAATTATTAAACATGGTGTATAAATACTGATATATCTGAAAGTAATGAAGAATATTATTAATATCATAAAGAATAAAAGTTATTCTCCTTGGAAAGGGAGAACTATTCCCAGTTATTCAAATAAGAATAAACCCAGAGAAGCAATAAAAAATGAAAAGAGCTTATGATTATGCTTTTATAAACTAAAATTATTAAATATCATACATATATTCCACACAAAGTTATAGTTTAAAATATGAACCATTTTAAGAATGCATTTTAAATATGGAAATTCAATCTAATTTCTTTTATTAATATTTTTAATACACTTCACATTTTGTTAACGTTTAAGTACTTACTTTAACATTTCAAGTGTCTGCTCAAAACCTTTCTTTTCCTCTTCTTTTGCTTTTAATTCCTCATTCAATTTATTTATTTTTGCATAAAACATAATTGTCTTACTTTTAGTCACTTCTAAGTCATTAAAAATTAGTGAGCGTTTACCCTGAAAAACATATATACAGGAGCGTTTTAAGTTCTTGGACTTTCAAATCCCTGCTATTTAGGGACACAATTACATTGGCTGTGTGAACAATTAAAAGTTAATAGTGGGCCAGACCTGATGGCTCACGCCTGTAATCCCAGCACTTGGGAAGCCAAAGCAGGAGGAGACTTGGAGCCAGGAGTTCAAGACCAACCTGGACAACAAAGCAAGCACCTGGTCTCTACCCCAATTTTTTTAATAGCCAGGTACGGTGGTTCACACCTGTAGTCCCAGCTACTTGGGAGGCTGAAATGGGAGGATCACTTGAGCATAGAAGGTCAAGGCTCCAATGACCCATGATTGCTCCACTGCACTCCAGCTCAGGTGACAGAGTGAGACCCTGTCTCAAAAAAAAAAACAACTGAGGTTTATATTCTCCACTGTTGTATCTGATGAATTTTCTAAAAAATAAAATGATTTGTTCTCTCTGTCCCACACAAACTTTCTCCCCTTTCCAAACACACCCCTAAATGCACACCTTATAAGCATGTCATTTGAAGATGTAAACGTGTAGTCACTGGTTTTCAAACATGTACAAAGTGCACTGGCAGGCGGACAAGGATATATGTTGTTCTGATCTTTTCAGGAAAAGAAGCCAATATTTACTACCAGCACAATTTTTCATGGTAGGCCTGTGCAATTCCAGAATGAAGATTTGATTGTGCATCTATTTTTGTGTCATCTGTTTATAACTGTTGGGGTTCAAATGGGACTGAGTGACTCACTGATTGACTGTTATTGAATTGTTTCCCACATTCAGCATGGCTGCTAATTAGTGTTACTCTCCCAACTGATTCTACAGATCTCAACGGCTCCTTCTGCTCCCACTATCCTCTAATTTCTTCATATGCTTCCAAATCCTTTTCTTACTCATAGATTTCAAGAATAACAATTAATATTTTATATGTATGTTCCTATAAAACATTGTAATTTGTCTAAGATTTTGAACACTGGGTACTGCATTTGAATTTTCATATCCTTCCTGCTTTGTTTCCTTCTTTTTCTGGAAGTTCTGAAAATTTTCTACTGATAAATGAGTTTTTTTCTCCTTATATTAGAATGTAATGGAAATATAGCTAACTAGAATTTGTTGATGGGCCCACTGGAGTATTAAGTTGTTGGTGGGTGGAGGGTAGGGGAAGTAAACTCAAAGACAGAAAGCAGAAGAGAGTGAGTATGGGTGCTCTGAGTACTGCATGCTCTCTATACCTAAATTTGATGTTTAGGTCAGATTTCATCATTCATTTCTTAGTTTTAGATGAAGATTTTCACCTTAAAAGGAACCTGGCTTTGCATATCTTTTAGCACATTGCAAAATTTATTTAGCTAATATATTTATGATCTAGTCATCTATGCTCATAAGCAAGATCACCAGTGAATTTGTTTCTTACGCTACTAATTTTTGGTTATGGTTGCAAGGTTTTAGTTTCATTATAGAATGATTTTATAAGATTTGCATGCTTTCTTATGCTCTGTCAGTGGTATGTGTAGAGAAGCTCATACAGTATCTTGACTCATTCTTGGTTTTATTGGTAGAGTTTGGACAAATTTAATTTCTTCTCTAACCATTGATCTATTGTGTTTTATTTCTGTTGACCCAGTTTTCACCATTTGTATTTTATAAACAAATCATACACTTCATATAGATCTTAAATTCCTATGCCCGGTGGTATTCTTTAATTTACTCTGCGTATAATTATATCCCTTTTTTAAAAAAATTATATCCCTTTTAATCATTCTCATGGTTACTGACTTTCTTTTTTTCTTCTTTGCTCTTAGTAAATATGTTAAATGTTTTTAGGCTTTTTAAAAAATCAAAATCATTTATTGGTAATGTCAAAGTATTATATTGGCCTATGTCATAAATTTTGCTATATAGTTTGTCATTGTTGGTCATTTATAAATAAATGGTAATATGTATTTTAGTTACTTCTTAGCACAGAAGCAAATTAGTAACAGAAATGTGATTTTAAGATAGTCTCTACTAGAGTACAAATTCCAGTCTCTACTTTGTAGAAAAGGCAATGGGAGCGAGGGAGTAATTATGGGTGTTACAATGCACCAATGACTGTACTATGCATTGTATTTGAACTATGCCTTTTATGACTCATAGTAACAATATAATCAATGTTATATCCACTTTACAATAGGAAATCCAGAGTAGTCCAAGATAGAACAGCTAGTTTAAGTGGTGACAACTGGTTAAATACTAGATTTCTCTGACTCCAAAGCCTTTACTATTTTCTTTATACCAAAACTGGCCCTTGCCCTTTGCCACTGCAGCTAAAGAATTTACATGAGATTTTGGTATACATAGTAGGTATTGGCACGCATGAGTTTGAGATTGGACAGAAGGGAATTCTTGCTACTTGGGAATTTAACCTCTTTAAACCTCAGCTCTTAATTTATATAAATGGAATAGTAAGTACTTCATACGATTGCTGTGATAATTCAACGAAATGATCTGAGCCATGTTTGCCCTTGTCAGCACACTGAAATCAACATTAACAAATGTTGTTGATACTAATGAAGCTAATAAGAGGTAGCTGACCTACCTAACGTCTACTGATAACATTGGCTGAAGACAATACCCATGCGGGGAAAATGATTTTCTTTTCTGCTCTGAATTGACCCAGTCATTTTTCACTGCCGTAATAATCACATCTTCCACTTATGACTCCTAATTCCCAAATTCTAGTGTGCAAGAAATGCCACTACCAAGGATACTCTCTTAAGTATACTTGAATGTATTTAAGTATTTGACTATTCAGAGAAACCCACAAAACCCTGGGTACCAGACAGGGATAGGGCTGCTTACTGTTATGAAGTCTAAACCAAATATACTCCATAAACCATGCAATTCACTCATGTCATTTCTTGTGCATAGCCTCATGCGTTCTGAGTCATCTTCCTCAGGGAAGCTACTCTCTCTTTCATCTGAAGATGTGAGTGCCTAATAGACCTAGTCGGCACTGAATTCATACATAAGACAACAGCATTAAAGTTGCAGTGCTGTTGGACTTTCCTCTTATTCTTTTGGCTAAATAATATGCTGACTCCAACAGTTGAGTCTGAGTTCTATTTCCATCTCTACTGAAGAAGTGAGTCTTGCCTTTTCTCAACTGTTAATTTAAAATATTTTTGTGACACAGATGGGTAACAAAAAAAAAGAAAGAAAGAAAGAGATAGATGGACATGAGATAAATAGGAAGGGTGACTTTCCAGGAAATTGATGAGAGGCACTTTGTGCCTGTGGTGTGTGAGAACATGGGGTGGGGGTGCGGAAAGGCAAAGAGGTATGTACAAGGAGCATCACTTGGGAGTGATGAGGACATCATTATAGTTCTGGTCACAGTATCTTTTATAAAATGCAAATAAAACTAAATTATTAAAAAAATTTTTTTGGCTCTTGAACTATACTTCTTTTGTGAGCTGTGGCTCCAACAGGGCATTACATAATTTAGAAACCTTCTGCTTTACACTCTCTTCATCAAAAGCAAAGCCAGTGTAGGTCTTTTCCCTGGCAAAACAGAATATCATTTTACCACGTAAAGTCAATCCTTTATTTTAACTGACAACTAAATAAAGAGTTTGTGTACAAAACCAGTAGTAAGATGAATGAAAAAGTTGATGTTAATTGGCTAAGTGAAGATGCTTTCTAAGAACAAAATCTTAGTAGTAGTTGGCTTAAAATTTAAAGAATTATGTATGTTTTTAAATTAAATTATTGTCTTTTGGAATATTAAAATTTATAGTCAAATTATATGATAGAATATTAATATTAAATAA
Organism: Cacajao melanocephalus; assembly: GCA_963573385.1. Taxonomy (NCBI): domain Eukaryota; kingdom Metazoa; phylum Chordata; class Mammalia; order Primates; family Pitheciidae; genus Cacajao; species Cacajao melanocephalus. The sequence goes on along the minus strand of CAUYLG010008009.1, from coordinate 32,619 downwards.
TTAAATTACATTAATGATTCTAAGATCTCTACCTGAAAAGAAAATGCTCACTAGTTTTAGGCATGTTTATATTAAATGTGATACTTTGTAGTTTCAGAGTGACAGATTGATGATTTGCAGCTGAAACAGTAGACATATGTCAATAGAAGATTCCAGCCATTTAACAAAAGTGTAATCATGCTATTTTTTATTGTTTAATTTTGACTTTTCTCCTTTTATTCTTGTCCTTCCCCTTCCTTCCTTCCTTACTTCCTTCCTTTCCTTCTTCTTTCCTTCCATCCTTTCTTCTTTCCCTCCCTCCCTCCCTTCCTCCCTTCCTTCTTTCCTTTCTTCTTTTCTTTCTCCCTGTCTTAGTTTTTTTAGGCTGTTATAACAAAATATCTTAGAATGAGTACTTTATAAACCACATAAATGTATGTCTTAAAGTTTTAGAGCTAAGCAATCCAAGAACTAGGCAACAACAGATTAGGGGTCTCATGAAGCCTTCCTCTCTGCTTCAAAGATGGTATCTTCTTCCTTCATACTCATGCGGTAGAAGGGCAAGCAAGATTCTTGGTCCCTCTTTTATAGGGGTACTAATCCCAACAAGCTGTCAGTCATAATCTAATCACCTCCTAAAAGCCCAGCCTCTTTTTGGGGATTTTGTTTCAACATACGAATTTTGGGGGACTACAAACATTCAGACCAGAGCAATTCCCTTCATCCTTCCTTTTCTCCCTCTGTTTTTTCTTTTTTTCTTCCCTTTTTCTTTCTTTTCTTTGTCTTCATTTTTTTTTTTAATCTCCAAGCGAAAGGAGACAGCATGGCAATCACAGAAAGCAGTAGACTTCTGCATGAATCCAATATTAAATTTTCCTTGTATTTATCCTGATTAGGAACCATGTCCCTAATAAACTAGACCAGTGAGAAAGATATTGTAAGAGACAGTAAATGAAAACACAAGGACTGTGTGTGTGGGTGTGTGTGCTTTTATCCATACCTAGTCGATTTAGCACAACAGGTAAGAAATAAGACACATTCATTTAAAATTAAACTTGCTTGAATAATTTTTATTGATATATGTAAACTGTAAATTCAAAATTATATTTTGAAATTAAATATCTCACCTCAGTTTCTGCTATTGCATCCAGGGTTTTCGTCCCTGTTTTTCGTAATTTTTTCTTTACTTTTTCCATCTTTTTTCTAATATCATCTTTCTGCTCAAGTATATTATCAAGTATCTAGAAGACATTCAGATATTAAGATGTGCAGCATTTGTAACCCAATTATCCTCATTTAGGCCAAATAGTGCTTAAGTAACTATTTTAATGACAACAGCATTTATTCTGGCAAACAAAGGAAAAGAACCACCACACATGAATTACAGAAACATACTGTAAAGTCCCAAAAATCCCAATATTCTACTTGTATTATGTGAGAAAGACAAAATCTAATGAATTTTAGTTAAGTAACAAACATGAATAAGCTTACATAGAAATTTTGAATTTTTGTTATAATATTTATTTTAATCAAAACTAAAACTCCAAATACAAATGTAAGCAAAAATGTGTAAAAACTTATTCTTCCTTAGTGTGTTCTAAATTATTAATTGCTATAATTTATTAACTATTAAAATATAATCAAATAAAAAATGATTACTGAACTACAAGAAAACATAAAACCAAGGCTGTTATAAAATCAAAGGAAACAAAAACCATTAATCTTTTCTGGAATTCATCATTGTACTCAGACAACTACACTTAGGCTTTTGATGCAATTAATAAATTTCCATCATTAATGTAAGGGAGAGCCATCATTAAAATCATTTATGCCACTAGATGTTTGTACTGGTTATATATTTATTGCAGGAGCATGATGATAGCACTTAGGAGCCCTAAACAGAGTGGTACTCAGAATTTGTTGTTCCACGCTTCATGACCTCGTACAAGTTGCTCAGGCTGTTTGAGCACAAATTTTCTCAAGTCTTTGATACCAGTAAACTCCCTCTTGCCTATTTCACAGAAAGGCTTTGAAGCTCAAAAATCCTTTAACACAGAAACTCTTTGTAAATCACAATTTTAAGAAATAAAGACATTTTGAAAATTATAAAGGATTAAAAATATAAAATTACATTATTACTTGAAAAGGAAAATAAGTCTTGTTGCCAAAATGGCTCAGATAAATATATGTATGGCCTGCCTGCAGGGAAGCACAAGAATGAATAACTCTTGCCACACCCTCTAGTTCTCCAAAAGACTAATGACAGATTAATACATGTTTTTTGCCTGAATTTTTCTTTGGGAAGGGCTAGTGATATCAGTTACTGCCATAAACTTGTAATTTTGAAAATATTTTATCAACATTTGCTTTATTTTTCATCCTAGCTGTCTAAACATCTACATGCATCAAAAATTTACCATAAAAATGTCAAGATCCCTTACATTTCATATGCAAATAAGTACAACTTTAGCATCTCATTAGGAAGGAGTGAAGACTTTGAATTAAGTTTAACATAATGAACGTTCACGCCAGATAAGTCACTACTCACACCTGAGAACTGCTTTTCCCAAGTACACTCTAAGACTATGGGGTTTTAGATAATAGCATTCATGGTCTTACTATATAGTTTAATTGTAGATCAAATTGCGTTGTTCTGAAATAGTTACTTAGTTTGCCCATACTTTTCCTATGTGAAATCATAATTTTACAAATAATAATGTAAAATTACACACATAACTTACTAATGTATATATTTCTGCAAATTGATTTTTGGATTATTAAATGCTTACAGCAGAATGCTCTTTGTAGAGATTTCTGATTCTTTCAGTTTCATCTTCTAGTTGATGCAGAGGGTCCTCTAGTTCTGCCAGTGATACGGAGCATATTGCTCTCTTTTTCATAAGCTCTTTCCTCTCAAGTGCCTGGACTTCATGCATGGCATACAGTTTTTTCTGCCAGCAAAAATTTTTAAAAATTCATTCAGTTATTAATTACTTAAACATTTATTGAGCCTCTTATTCAGTGATAGGCAGTAATATTTGTTGTTATTTGAAAAGTCAAATAATACAATAAATGCCACCATAAAATGAATACAAATGTTTTGTGTGTGTGTGTGTGTGTATATATATATATATACATATATATATATACACATATATATATGTGTGTGTGTGTGTGTGTATATATATATATTTTTTATTATTATTATTTTAAATCCCAGGCAGAGTCTTGCTCTGTTGGCCAGGCTGGAGGGCAGTGGCATGATCTTGGCTCACTGCAACCTCTCTCTCCGAAGTTCAAGTAATTTTCCTGCCTTAGCCTTCTCAGTAGCTGGAATTACAGGCATGTACCATGCCTGGCTAATTTTTGTGTTTTTAGTAGAGAAGGGGTTTCTCCATGTTGGCCAGGCTGGTCTCAAACTCCCAACCTTAAGTGATACACCCACCTCAGCCTCCCAAAGTGCTGGGATTACAGGCATAAGCCACCACAACCCAGTTGAATATAGTATATTTAAAGAGAATACAGTTATTGTTAGAAGAAATGAGAAAAACACTTTAATAGACAATAAAAATCAAGCATTTAAAAAATATATTACCCAGCCCAAAATGTCAAAATCAAACATTTTAAGTAAGGATTGGAGGAGGCGCTAAGTTAGAGAACACACTAGCAACGTATCTTGGAATATATGCCAGTCCTGTAATATAAGACAAAGTAAACTCAGAAGAAGTTAGTAACAAAATATTAAACAAAAAGGTCTTTCCAGTTAGACACTTAGAAATAAAACATATGAATAGAAATAAAATTAGGAAAATTAGAGTTTTGAAACATATAGAAGCACACACTGCTTCTATGTCTGAAAATGCCAAATTTCATGACAGAAAAAAAAATCACAAAATTTATGTTTGCTTCAAGGAGAAGCAGAGGTATAGATCATCTCACAAAACACTGTTTGAAACTGTTTTGACTCATTTTTTTCTCATAATAATAATAATACTAACTTCAAATATGTATGTATTTCTGAAGGAGAGATATTCTAGAAACATGCCATGGATCAAGAAATCTAATTGAGATTCCAAAGGATATGCAGGTGGTAGATAAAGATTTTAAAAATTCAAGTTGATTTTGCTAGCTTACATGCTTTAATTTCAAAATGTTTATATAGAAGTATCAGCATATTTTTCTTTCAGGGTTAAATAAAGAAATGCAAGTGAAAGACACTAAGAGTAAAGAAAACGTAACATCATCACAAAGCAAACGAAAGAGTCAAACACTTAAAAATAAGATCCCACTGCCCTTTTACTAGACTGGCAGAAATTCCCATTAAGCCACAAATGGAGATATGTGTATGGGAGGTCAGTTACTTTATGCATGATCAGCCACTGCTGGTTGTACACAGAGGGCAACTGTCATCAGCTAAAGAGAGAAAACTGCTGGCTTGCAAGCCAAGTAGTGACAAGATGCCTCATTACAGGCAAATTTAAAATGCTAAGTAAAATGCAAATTAAAGGAAGAATAAAATATTAAAACCAAATTAGTATTACCTGAAGCACCATTCCAGCAGACACTTCACCTCGAGTGAGTTTTTTCAAGAATTCTTCTCTACCCTATATGTTAGCAAATTTTTAAAATAAGAGTTTTATTAATAAAATATAAAAATTTTTTTAAAAACAATTGCTAACATAATACATATTTTTAAATGTTTCAATGTAGAGCAAAATATTAATTATAATTTAATATATGTATTTTTAAAACCCTGGTGTTATTTGAGGCAAAGTAATTAAGTGGTACAGCACCAGGAATTAGACTACAGAATTTCAATTTTTTTCAGTTTGCATTTTATAGTGCTAAACTTAAAAAATCAAAGTAATGAGAAAGTAAAACAAGGTAGTCATCAATTTATTCTTTTAAAAACCATCTTCTTGTAAAAACCTTCTTTTAAACTTCTTTCATAAACGAGTTTGTTTTTAATATGACTTTCCAGAATAAACATTCAACTTTCAAAACAAGACAGATGCAAGTCAAGTGTGAAGTGTACAAAATAAGAGCAGATTCTCCATTTGGCTGGAAAAATTCCTTTTTTTTAAAAAAAAAAATCATACCTTTAAAGTTTGGAGGGAAAATCTTTTGAAAAATCTTTTCATTGCTACCTGGATAAATTGTTCTAAATTGTTCATGACTAACTTTAAGTTATCACACAAAACCAGAATTGGAAGTAGTTCATAAAGTTCCTTCTGGCTTAGAATTACATCTTGGAAACCCTGATTTGAGGGAGGAGTTGGCTGGGATTTAGGCTGTCCCCTCCAGATTTAAAAGTTATATATATATATATATATATATATATATATATATATATATATATATAGTTTTGCAAGGAGGAACAATGGAAATTCAGAAATGTCTCTAATACCTCTACTTCAATACTGAATCCCTCATAATATCCCAGGGTCTATAGAGACAATTCAAAGAAACAAGCCAGTATGCCTCTGCTCTAACACTTCCTCTACTCAATATCAAAACCATCAAAATTATGTTCACCTCAAGCAAAGGAATAATTCCAAAGAAGGAAACATGAAGGTGGTAAATAAAGCAATAACTTTGAGATATCATTTTACTTAAGGATATATCTACGTCTAAAATGAGTTTATGCAATAATACGTTTTGATAATTTTAAATAAATTAGCAACCTCTTCTAACATGATAGCAGATACAGCACAGTTTTCCAGTTTGTTTATTATTTGATAGAAATGAACAAAATTTAAAATTACTTCATAGACTGGAGAAAAATATATCATATTCCAAAATAGCTAGATTTGACCTTTGTCTGAAACTAACCGAAAAATGTGTATGTATGGGTATGTGTGCTTTTGTTGTGTTTCATGTATTAGAGAAAACACTTAGTGAATGGGGTGAAGCCAAAGAAACAAACAACTATCAGATTATGTAGAATCTTCCAAGTACATTAATATCATTAGTGAAGGATAGTAAACAAAATGTGTGTTTTAGGAAAACACATATTGGCTACAATATGGATTGTTTCATTTGTGTTTCCTTAATATTCACTCATCCATTCATTCTTTGAATTGTTTTGTTTGTTTTTTTTTTAATTGTCAACTAGTGAGAAAGCAAGTTGTTATTGAAATGAATTCAAGTCTCTTACATTGGATAAATCAATATTGTTTGAAAAGAACTTGTGGATGTATGGCTTGGAAAGACCTGCAGGCAGTATATGAGAAGTTTAAATAGTTAAGAAGTTTGAAGATGCAAGAATAAGACACTTGTATTTCTCTGAAAGGAAGAAAGATACTACATTTGAAATCTGTGTATCCATAAAACCAACTCAACCTGTTACCAGTGGATAAATTTGTACATTCCATGGGCAAAACATCTGCAGTTTCTGTCTAGCATCTCAAAGAATTTTTTCAAGCTCCGTTTTCTACCATGCCCCCAAACCTCTGTGACTCAGACAGCCAGGTTAAATGACCAGTCACCAGGAAAGAAAGTATTTCTCACTGGCTGGGCTGCCAATTGCATGCTTACCCAAGATCCAAGGCCACAGGGAGTGTTTCCAGGCAGATGCTCAAGGCCTTCCTATGATACTCTCCCCTTTACAGAAAATGGTCCACCCAAAGCACTGGAAAAAATGCCAAGAAGCCAGACAGTTTCTGGGAGAACTACTACTTTTAAAATACCACAGAGTACCCCAAAGACTGATACAGGGAGAGCTATGATGGTCAAAGGTCTTAGATCACAGGGTCCAACATCTGAGAGAGGGGATTTATTTGTTTTCCCATCCTATTATCACAGGCATTGTTCCCTGTGGAGTTAACTCTAGAGTGGAGTTCAGTGTATAGGATACATATGAAGGAGCATACTTGGATTCAGCTCCTGTGAATGGGAGAGGAACAAAGCAGGATTGGACAGAGACATACATAGGCTGAGCTGCAATAGAGCCCAGACAATCTCTATCAACCCCACAGCAAACCATGGGGCAAGAATGGACCCACAGATTTGCCCCAAGTTGGACTAAGGGGGCATGGCTATCATTCTATTTCTATTGGTCATTAAATGTGAGCTACCCCATGAATGGGAATGACCTTAAGCAAAGTGACTGAGCTGATTCCTGAAGAAGAATCTGGGCAGTTACATTCACCAAACAATATAAAGGCCATGGGTTACCTCAACGATAAAACTACCACTTGTACTATGCCTAGCAAGGATGGCTAAAATACATAATATGCTTTCTATGTAGAATTATCTTGTCTTAACTTCACATTGAAATCTATAAAATAGTTATTATCGTCCCTTTTGCACATAGGAAAACTGACACAGAAAGATTACATAAATTGACCAAGCACACAATGCTGGCAGTTGATGGAACCAGGATACTCATTTACACACTCTGACAAAGAGTATCTCAGTGACACCCAGATATGTAGGAACTCTCAAAGTTATAGGAATATTTAATGTAGAGCCTTCTTACTTTTATGTAGGGTCTCCTCTAGCGTGAGGCTTCCCAGGCAAATGGGACACCTCTTTGAATTCTGAATCGTTGCCACGATTGAGATTGAAGAACTAAGACTTCAGGTGAAAGGGTGCCAATTAGCTAGTGATGCCATAGTTGATTCTAAAACAGAATGTGCCGGAAACTTATGAGCTCCTGGGGAGACACTACCTTTAATTATTCAACACGAATTATGTAGCTGCTGAGAAAAAGCCAGGGTTAAATGAGTTCAAATTACCAAGAGGAAAAATGTCACAAGAACTATATAGTGTGGTCTGCTTAGTGAAATACTGATTACCTACATTGAGCAAAATCCTCTAACCCAAGGCTATTTTATAATAATGTGTTGAATAGCTCATGTAATTTACTGACTGCCATACTGAGGGGGAAAAACAGAACAGCTGTATGAGTGCTCAAAGTATGGTCTCCACTGAATACGCATCACTTTCACACCATGGCAAAGTTGAAAAACTGTAACTGGAATCATATTAACTCAGAGGTTTTGTGTGTGTGTGTGTGTGTGTGTGTGTGTGTGTGTGTGTGTGTGAGTTAATTATCATATCCATTAGTGAAATAGCTTCTAGCACTTTGTCTGTTATATAATATTTGCTGAATGAATAATTTATTGAACAAACGGGTTTATGATTAACAAACAAGCTTGCTTTTGATCTCTAGGTTGGGGAATTAAATTGTTAAAGTTACAGATTCTTTCAAACTAAAAATAGGTCATTTAAAACAAATATCTTTATGTGAGGAGAAGCTCAGGGCCCATTATAATGTCACAATCACATTTATATATAGTATCTTTAAGATGGATGATAAAACAAGGCCTTTGAGATGTTTTTCTCAAAGAGATGGGAGAGGTGGTAGAAAACGCAGGGAGGTTGATTCTGACTTAGGATTCCATGTAACATATATTTGTAAAGTATAAATACCTGAAAAAGTACTGAAGGAGGACTGCCTTCTCCAGAAATGTGGCCTGTGGCTCAGCTTGTGCTAAACCTTCAAGTTCTTCAAATTGTCAATTTATTGTAAAGGGAACGAAAGCCCAGAAAAATTGTCATTTAGCAACTATTCCAATAATGGATTCAACTAAGAATCACTGATAGATGCTAAATCCACTGGACAAAAATGTGTTGGAAAAAATAGTCACACATTCTTAAAATATCACTCGATTGCTTATTAATTAAAATGGGGAGATAAATACATTTCTTGACCATAACTTTAACCAACTGATCAAAATATCACTAATAATGAGACAAATATATACCATGTGCTCATGGACACAATACTATATTATTATAACTATGTAATGTTCCCCACAGATGTGTTTAATTTGTATCTAATTATGAAGAAATAAAAAGGTAAATCCATATTGAGAGAAATTCTGCAAAGTAACTGGCCTAGACTCTTAAATATGTCAGTGTAGTTTTTTTTAAAAAAAGTAGAGACTTTTTAATAGAGACTCAAAAGTTATGACAGATAAATACAGTGCATGGAGCTCAATGTCATATAGCAACCAATGGAATTAGAGAAATTTGCATGTGGACTATATATTTGTGCTCATTATCTAATTATTGCCTCTTAGCTCCAAATCTGTTTTTTTAACTCTGATCTGTGATAATGGAGCTGGATCCTGTGAGCAGTTTTGCTTTTGGAATAAAGCGAGGCTTTTAACAACAGAGGGCAGGGGACAGGCAAGCAGAGCTGCAGCAAGGGGGCGCTGTGTCCTGGTTCCTTGTTCCAGGGAACTTGTTATTTTCTCCTTCCTCCTGCAGAACTGCCACCAGCTGGTGTATAGGGAGATTCTCTGCCCACAGACTCCATTCCACCTCTACCGACTCTCTCCAGCAACTTGCAGTAGCTGCTGCTGAACCCTGTGCTGAGACACAGCCCCATCCTCTCCAATAAAGCTTCACTCCGCTTGGGAGAGGGCAGCCTCTTCCATGCTTGTTATTTCTTAGGATGCTTTCTCTCAGCCCTCCAGGCACTGGCTGCTGCCTATGTTTGCTATTCTTGTGTTCTTTAGAGCAGGGTTGGCAAACTTTTTTTGTCAAGGGCCAGATAGTAAATATTTTAAGCTTTGCAGGTCATAAGGTCTCTGTCACAACGACTCAACTCTGGTTTTGGAGAAAAGGAATAAAAGAGATCAAAGGATCACTCTGAAGAGCTTGGAAGAAGCCTGGAGCAAAGGAAGTGACAATATCTCAGAAGCTGGAAAGAGGGCACATTAAAGTCACCTTTGACCTGCAGCCTGGTTTTAGCAGTCACAAGCCAGAAGGTGGCAGCAGAGAGCTACACTGCTGGAAGAGATTCCTGCACTAGGACAAAAGAGAGCTGAAAGGAGGATGAACAGTGAATGCTATGAGTTCAGAAACCTACGTTCAACGAGAAAAAGGGAGCATCACCAAATAAACAGATCTAAGATCAGAATCAAAGAAATGGCATCAGCTTACTTTCCAGTGACAGAGAAGCACTAACTGTAAAGTTAGAGAATTTATGTTATGTAAGGTTTGAGATCAGGAAAGAAAGATGGATACTTTAAAACAAAGATACAATCTTAAAGCAAAATTTGAGATACATTTAAGAACCATGGGCTGGACTGAATTCGTGGGACAAGGTGTCTCTGGTTGTGCATTTTTAGGACACATTTTGGTGGCCAGGACCCTAACGCAAAGTACAGGTGGCAGCCCTACCTGGTTCTATCTGAAATAGGATATGACACTATTTTCTTTCTTTTTGTATGAAAGTATATGTGTTTTTGGTAAAATATTTTAAATTAAAAAAAAGAAATAATGTAAATATTCACATCCACAGATACGCATTTTGACTTTTTGGTGTAATTTTTTTTTAGGTCCTGAATTTAAAGTTATTATCTCTGGTAGGGTCAGTCTAACAACGTCTTTCTTATCTACTACAAAAGCAGAAGTCTCATTAATTTTTAAAAATTCTACATTGAATAAATTTATAATTTATCTTAAGTAACTCATAGATTTAACCACTATTCTGTTATTGAGAAATTTGTATATTTACATTTTTCTATTATAGGTTATAAGTATATATTCATGGTTTCCATAAACATTTATTATCTGTATAAGCACTGTTTAAGCACTGGAATGCGGCAGTGTATACAAAATAAAAAATTATTGCCCTCATGAACGGTGTTTTCAGTGGTTGTTGTGTTAACTGTTTATAAACATCCTTAAACTTGCATCTTTGTTGGCTTTGTTCTTGGTTATTTTCTTAAAGTTGTATTTTTAGAAATAATGTTACTGAGTTACAGCCTATGAATGTTAGGTTCTTTACATCTATCGATAAATTGCTTTCCAGGAAAGCTCTAATTTACACTGAATTATATACTTTAGCACATATGAGTCATTATATCAAAATATCTTTACCAATATCAAATATTAGTTTATATATATATATATATATATAATTGGGATAACACTTTTTTTTCATAAAATAAGTGTGGGAGGTAAAAGAAGAAAATGTATATAAAGTAATATACTTAAGGCATCACTCATATTAAGTACTCAACAAATAACTCTCATTATGTTCAACATGTTGTTTAGAACCCACGCATTTATCACAATTATTGGGAGACAGACTTAAAAGTAAAATATGTAGGCAAATTGCTAAAGATCTTTTTTTTTTATCCTGAACAACAAAGGTAGCTCCATGCTATGGGAGTATTTTTATGCTATTTATCCCTAATACCTTTAAGAATTTATTATTTGTCGGGCTCCAGGTCGAATGTTTAATATACAATATTACTTATCACCCAGAGGTACCATATAGATATTGTTACATTTATTTAAAACATGAGAAATGTAGACTAAAAAAAGTTACATATATTTTCAATGTTCTTAGACTAAATAATTAGCATAGCCAGGATTTGAATTAAGAAACATCTGACTCTAAAGTCCATGCTCTTCCTACTGAACCACATTTCCTTTGCAACAGAAAGAAAAGTAGAATCAAAGTTCAGATAATTAAATGGAAATACTGAAAAATCAACATGCCATCTAATTTCTGACAAGCAAAGCACTAACCCAGTGGAATAGAGGAGGAAATTATGTTCCCATATGATATTTACAATAAGCCGAATAAAGTTTTATTATGTTCTCAAATGTTTTGCACCCCTCAAGATTCATGAATGTCCAATGCTTTACTTCTGTCACATTTTTCATGTTTATTTACTCCCTCAAATGTGTCAGGAAGATGAAATTTTCTAACGCTTGACTAAGGGGTTACCCAGCAGCCATTGAGGGACTTTAATCCTGCTGTACCTTCACACTATTTCTGTGTTCCTTGTACTCTCCATCCCTTTTTCCAGGCAACCATTTCCCACTAATACTGATTAGATATTCCAAATATTATGATTAATAGCAGCTTCCTTTTCATTCAATTTCGGCAAAGTATTCTGCCTATGAATGCAGTGGAAAAAAATCTTAGTAAACAAAAACAAATGAAACAAGCAAAAAAAATACCAGATTAAAGTTACAAATATGGAAGAGAGAGAGATAGGAAAGTGATTATGCTAGAAATGTATAGCATAAATAACTGAGCTTCTAAGCTGCTTAATTCAGAGAGAAACAAGAAAGTTTAGGGAATTCCTAATTATTAATTACAAAGAAATACAATTTTATCAAGAAAAATTAACTTTTTTTAAATTCTAATATCTGAGGTCAATTACTTTTGTAGGTTTTTTGGGCATACTGATAACGTGACTAACTCCCTTATTAGTTTGAAAAACCAAGAAGCAACAATCAATCTTGGCCATTACTTTACCAGCCTTCATTAAAAGCCAAGGATGTGGTAGCAATTCATAACTCAGTAACAGCTATTACATGTGGGACAAGAGTAATAAGCTCTAGATTTGGCATGCTATAAGGCATAAATCCTTTAGGATAAAAATTAATGAATTAATAGAATGTTCATTTTATAACTACTTAAAATATTATCAGTCTTATCTGGAATTCTTATAGAAGTTGCATGGTACATAAATCAAGCTTTAGTTTATTAGATCTGTTTTGTTCTATTGTTGAACTAAAGATGTTTTAAGTGCCAGTAGAAATTATGCCCTCCAAGAAACTTTTTAGAAGGTCCTGACTTTTATTTTACTCAAAGGAAGGGCCTTTAAACCTTGTCTCAGAGGTGAACAAACAGTAGTTGAAGGGAGTTCTGAGAATTTAAAGAACAGTTAAAGATTAGTTAAAATATGTGAAAAAGTACTCAAAACAAATCATAGACCTCTAAAGTTATGAACTAGCTTATTGTGGACTGGAACTTTCTAAGGACTTAACACATTGTCTTTTTCTAGCATTGAAAACAATCCCCCTAGTATGATTATTTTGAAGCTTTCAGCTTAACTGAATCTTTGGTGGTTAGAGTATAAGTCTAAAGCCTTGTTGACTCTACCAAGACTGGCATGAGATGTCCTGGTCCTTAAATTCTACACAGTTACCTAAAAGCTTACCTCGGGAAAAACCCCTTTAATCCCAAAATGAATGTTAATAACATTTGCACAATATTATGAACATTAAATTAATTAGCATGTACGAGGGGTTTTTCATAAAATAGACTTGAAGAAAACTATGTCTACTTTATTCCTTCCTTTTTACTTAGTTTCCAATTAAGTTCTAGCACTATGATTCTAACCTGAAACCTGAATGACCTGATGTTCTCACTTTTCCACCAGAATTCCATTTTACTCTAGCAAAAAAAAAAAATCCTTCAAGATTATGCAGCTTGCATAGAAGTTTTCAACTGGAGTGCTAGGAAGTACTTAACATCTGGTGAAAGCTCTCAACATTTTTGGTTGCAATGTCACATTCTTTAAACAAGTCTAGATGGTTTGCTATTCATTCCATTAACACTATAATTGAATACATATTACTATTACACTGACTTATTCCCTGTCCCAGTTGGCTAATTTTATCCTGAAACTTGGCCAAACACCTCTTTTCTGAATAGGGCAGTTATTGAAATTGAAAATACGGAAAAACTGGGACAAATCATTTGTAACAGCTAAAAAAATTGGAGAAAGTGCTAGATATTCTTATTGTTCAGGATTGCTTCTACTCTAAGACTGCCTAAAACTTATCTGGCATTTTACAGATGCATTAACTTGACATAATTCATAAATTCTACCTCTAGAGTTTCAAAAGGTTATTTCTTGGAGCTACCCTAGAAGTGATACTGCTGTAATTTCTAGATGATAGATTAAAGATTAATTTCAGGCCAGGCTTAACAAACATAGAAAGTTACTTAAAAGGAAACACGATTCCCAGACTTAGAATGTTCTACAGATTTTTATGAATCAGTCCATGAAAGATAATAGGGTCATTACATAGGCAGAAATTACAAACTTGAATTACTATAAACCTGAGTTATCTAAGGAAAATATAGTAATTTATTTTTTATTTAGTACTACTCTGATGCAGATATGCATGTGTATATTATAGAGGTTTTTAATACCACATATATTTAGGCTCAGAAATTAGCTGGAGTGATTAACAATTGGGAATGGTTCTTAATTTCTTTCTGTTGCTTCTTTCCAGTGATCACTCAGCTCCCATGAGATAAGAAAATGACGTGATGAATACTTTCTTTAATCTTGCATGTATAAAGACAGAAAGGGAGAGTGATGTCAACAAGATGGCTCACTAAAAGTGCCTGGAACTCATCCACTTCAAAAAAAGGACCAAAGCAACAAATGAACAATGAACATTTGAATGCAGTGTCAATGAGAGAATGTTGGAGTGGAACAGAGGAGTGGGAAGGCAAGTGTGGTGATCGGAAGTCCAAGAAAGCAGCAGGAAGGCACCTGGCCTCTGCAGCCCCATCTCTTGTGCCTGGAATGGGCCCAAAGATAGAGGCAACTTTCCTTTTCAGGAAAAAGGTAAACAGGAGAACCTCATCAGCCCCCACTGCCATTGTAAATACCTACAGTATTTACTACAAGAGAATTCCACAGTCCTCATAAGTCCTGAGCCCAGTTTGGAGAGCTGCTGAAAATGTACATAGTTGCACTGCTTCAAATTAGAAGAACAACTATGCACTCCCCCAACCCCCACCCACCTCCTGTGAGCCAAGCTGCTGCAGCACAGCACTATCTTGATACCAGAGCCACCTCTAAAGCGTGCTGTCCTTTGGAGGCCAGTAGCCACTGCACCTCTGCAGCACTGGGGCTTCATCTTCATTCCAAGCCCAAGTGGCTAAACATCACAACACTAGCTATGTGAAGCCTAGGTCCAGGATTGGCTGTGACTCTGGCCCTGTACATCATGGAAACCAACCCTCCCACCTCCAGTAAAGAATCTGAGTCCCACTCAGGAAAAACCCACCCTTGAACCAGCCAAACTGCTGCATGTCCAGCCCTGAGCAAGAAAGGTCTCTGAGCCAATAAACAGCTAGCCTGTATCTAGGCCAGCCAAGAAACCATACAGCCATGTTCCAGGCTTGAGAAATGGCTCCATGTGTTTCCACAGAAGACATGCAGCCAGGCCAGCTGATCAGCTTTATGCCCATATCTGAGTCTCAATAAATAGCCTCATGAGCCTTCCCTGGCTGAAATGCCCTCATGGAAACCAAGTGTCTGTGTGCCCATGTTCTGGACCTGAGAAACAACACCATGGGACACCTCTAGCAGACACAACTCCAGGTCAGCCAGGAAATCATATGGCCATGTGCCGGGCATGAGAAACAGCCCCACAGGCCACCCCTGGCAGACATGCCTCTAGGTTGGCCAAATGGCTGTGAGCCTGGTCCCAGGCCTGAGGGAAAAAAAAAACAAACATGGGCTGACCTGAAGATACACCTGCAGCAGTTGAGCAACTACATGCCCATGCCTCCAGGCAGAGTAGCAGCCCTGTGGTCTCAACCCCAGTGAGCCAAACCCTAAGTTAGCTGCCCCATCATGTGCACACGTGTCCCTGATCTGAGAAACAGCCCAGCGAGTCCACTCTTAGCAAAGTCACACCACCACAAATTACCTCACTTAGGCAAGTGAGACACTTGCAAATGCCACTAGCATAGATTACAGCTAAAGAAACTATGTAGAGACTACATTACTGTATCCACCTGGGACTAAATACAATGAACTTTACAAAACTGGTACCCAAGACTCATCAATATGAACAAATTTCCCTACATATCCTACTCCACAAAACTGGAAGAGCTAACTGTCCCACCAGATGCATAGATATCAACATAGAGACACAATGAACATGAAAAAGCAAGGAAAAATGACATCTTCAAAGGAACACAATAATTCTCCAGTAATATACCCCAATAATAAATAAATATACAAAATGCCAGAAAAAAGAATTCAAAATAATAATCATAAGGAAACTCAGATACAAGATAATACAGATAGTTCAATAAAAACAGGAAACAATTTATGATTTGAATGAGAAATTCAACAAAGATATAGATATTTAAAAAAGAACCAAACAGAAAACTAGAGCTAAAGAATTTAGTAAATGAAATTAAAAAAAATAGAATCAAGACCTTCAATAATAGACCAGTACAAGAAGGAGACAGAATTTATTAACCTGAAAACAAGTCTTTTAAAATAACAAGACAGAGGAAAAAAACTAAAAAGAATGATGCCATTAATGGGACAGCATCAATGAACATATATCTGTATTATGGGCACTCCAGAAGAAGAAAATAGAAAGATGTAGAAAACAGACTTCAAAATTCAGTACAAAGCTGTGTTAAAAAAAAAATAGCATGGTACTGGCATAAAAACAGTCACATAGCCCAGTTAAACAGAACAGAAAATTGAGAAATGAATTCTCATATATACAGCCAACTGATTTTTGACAAGGCACCAAGAACCTACAGTGGGGAAAGGGCAGTTTCTTCAATAAATAGTTCAAGGAATACTGGATATCCATGTGCAGAATAATGGAACTAGACCCTCTATACAAAAATCAGCTTCAAATTGGTCAAAGACCTAAATGTAAGGCCCCAAACTACAAAACTACTAGGAGAAAACAAAGGAAAAATGTTTCAGAACATTGGCCCAAGAAAAGATAAATTTTTAAAAGACCTCAAAAACACAGGCAACGAAACCAAAAATAAACAAATTAGATTATATTAAACTAAAAACCTCTGCACAGCAAAGGTAACAGTCAACAGAGTGAAAATATTACCTAAAGAATGAGAGAGAATATTTATAATATATTAATTCAATAGGAGATTAATATCCAGAGTACACAAAGAACTCAAACATCTTAACACCTGAAAAACAAACAATCTAATTTTGAAAGGGACAAATGATCTGGAAAGATATTTTTTCAAAAAAAAATCATACAAATTGTTCACAAATATATGAAAAAAGTGCAACATTTCTAATTACCAGGGGGATGCGAATCAAAACCACAACTGTATCATCAAACTCCAGTTAGGATGGTTAGTACAAAAAATATGAAAAAATAAATGCTGGTGAGACATGGAAAATTCATATACTGTTGGTGGGAATTAAAATTAGAACAGACATTATGGGCAGCAGGATGGATGTTCCTCAGAAAACTACAAATAGGAGTACTATATCATCCTGCAATCCCACTACTGTGTATATTTGTCCAAACAAAATTCATATATTAAAGAGACATCTGTATCCCCATGTTTATTGTGGCACTATTTGCAATAGCCAAGATATGGAATCAAATTAGATGTTCCAACAACAGATAAATGGATAACAAATAGTGGTATATATACACAATGGAGTATTATTCAGCCATAAGAAAGAATGAAATCCTGTCATTTGCAGAAACACAGGTAAAACTGGAGGACATTATGTTAAATAAAGTAACTCAGGAATAGAAAGTTAAATACTACATATTCTCATTCATATGTGAAAACTAACCAAAATTGATCTCACAACAATAAAAAGTAGAATGGAGAATACTGAAAAGTGGGGTGGGTAGGAGGAAGTAGAAGATACAGATTTTTTAAAGGATACTAAAGGATGGCTAGACAGAAGGAATAAGTTCTAGTGTTCCATACCACTGTAGGATCACTATGGTTAACAAATAATATACAGTTTCAAATAGCTAGAAATATGATATTGAATGTTCCCAAAACAAAGAAATGATAAACATTCGAGATGATGGATTTGTTAATTACCCTCATCTGATCTCTATATTCTACATGTATGGCAATATCACTGTGTATCAATAAATAGCTACAATTACTATATGTCAATTTAAAAAATAAAATTAAAAATAAAAGAAAAGGGGGGCACTTTATTATGGGTTGGCAAAACAATTACAATAGAGTCACACCAAACTTGCATTGAATCTATAAGTTCTATTTTATGGTATCACAAAAAATTAGAAAAGTAAATAATCTCTTTGCAACATCTCTTTCATAAGTGAGTACCTCAGAGAAATAAAGAAATATGCTTTAAGAATTAAATGTAGTTTGTGATAGCCATGGGTAAATATGTGAAAGATGACAAGAGTTTCCAGTCAATTAGAAAAATTAAAATACACAGTTAAGTGGCCAAGTAAGTGGATAATGATATCTTCATTGATATCATCAAAGAAAAAATTGAACTGATCGCTATATACAAATATACTAATATTTTTAAAAATTATAAACACATACAGTATTATTGCATATGCTAAACCATATAATTATATGCTTTGAATTTTAATTTTTTTCTATGCATGTTTATTTTGCTTACTAACTTATATCTTAGAATATATGATTAACCCATTCAACTCCCATTGGGAGAGAACATAGGTCAATTGAACAGCTAAATTCAATGTGGAAACAACACCCTAATCTTTCAGTACAGAAACATTTACACATCTAAAACAAATTTAGATATCACAAAGGAAAATATTCATTGAAGATAGTGCTAGTGACAGGTCTAAATGATGTACAGACTGTACATTTTCTATGTATTTTTTTTTTGCTCATAAGTCTTTAATAATAAAATGGCGAAGACAGGGGACATGTATGTGTGTGTGTTGGGTGGAAGCAGCCTGTTGAAGTGGCCCTTGCAGGTGCAGTAAAGTGGGGTGGACTATGCAAGTCTGATGTGGTGTGGCTTTGTGTCCACACCCAAATCACACCTTGAATTATAATAATCCCCACATGTCAAGGGTGGGGACCAGGTGGAAATAATTGAATTATGGGGCAGTTCTCTTGTACTATTCTCATGATAGTAAGTTCTCATATGATTTGATGGTTTTATAAGGGGCTTTCCCATTTGCTCAGCTTTTTCTCTCCTGCCACCCTGTGAAGAGGTACCTTCCACCATAATTTTAAGTTTCCTGAGGTCTCCTCAACCATGCAGAACTGAGTCAATTAAACCTCTTTTCTTCATAAATTACCGAGTCTCAGGGATTTCTTCATAGCAACGTGAGAATGGACTAATACAAAGTCTTTACCACAAATGGCAGAGAGCTGCTATTCAATATATCTCTTACTTAGGAGTGGGTTTGAAGCATGTGAGCTATTATTTTTGCCAGAAATGTGGTCTACAAATTTCTGGGCATTCCAGAATTCAGCAATTCATAGGCCTATTAGAGGTACTTTCTATTCTCACATTACACAAAGTAGATGAACACCTCTCAGAATCTCTTCTTCCTATTATAGGCAGAAATTATTATGTGGTAGATATACAGGATAAAGCTGAACTGAGCATCACACTCCTGGTGCTCCAAGTAGTTTATGGTTGATAATAGCAAAAAGTAGAAACAAGGGTGGATTAGCGACATTGAGCCCTCATCCTCTTCTATTCAAGCTGAGCCTTTGGAGAGAGGTGGTTTTCTTCATGTTTATAAGAAGTGACTTTTTTGAAAGACTATTAACCCTTAAATTAAAATCTAATTATCAAGATTAAATCGATACAATTCAGGTAAATTACTCGCTTTTCATCATAAGTAAGACGAACACAAAGATATACAACCTTGAACTTTCTTCTCACTTCTGCTATCTTATCTTCCATTTCATCTGTTTTGTGTTTGCTTAGATGAAAAAGAGTACCGACACGATAAGCCTCCTTATAGATGTTCTTGAGACGTTTATCATTCTTTAGCTTCATTTTTGTCAAAGATTTTATTGCAGACTCATGTTCTGATTTTTTCTTTATACTATAAAAATAAAGCAAACAATTAATATGATTATTTCAAAAGCGTGTGTAGTGAGACATTTAATAATAGTAAAAAAGGAAAAAGATCATATTTTATGTTGTCAAAGATAAAAAACTGCTGGATAAGTAAGGAAAACTTGAATACAGAACATATGCCCCTGGACTCCATTTATTTTGCTACCTCTGATGGTTACCCTAATTGTCAGGCTGTTTTCAATTTCAGAAGCATAAAAGCATCAGTAAGAAAGGCTTGATGAATATGATTGCTTGGCTTTTTGAACATTCAAAATCCTTTCTATACTCCTTTCCATTTCACTTTTTGACTTCCATAAGGTGTTTTTACTAGAGAATATGTTCAATGGAAAAGCCTAAACAAAAACCAAAGAGTATAGTAGGGCAAAGTTTCTCAACTTCAATATTATTGACATTTGGGGTAGCACAATTCTTTTTGTAGGAGGGATGTCCTGTGCATTGTGATATGTTTTTGCAGTATCTCCCGCTAGATGCCAGCAGCACTGTCTCAGTTATAACAGCCAAAAATGTCTCCAGCCACTGCCAAAAATCTCCTGAAGGTACAAAATCATCCCTGTTGAGAGCCACTTGAATAAAGCAATGGTTCTCAATACTAACTCTGCATTATAATAACTTGCAAAGGATTTAATAAGACTTGTGCTTCCAAAAATTCTGAATGGATTACTAGGCTTATAATAATACATAATCAATCTGGGGTAAAGCTCCAGCATCACTATTTTAAAGCACTCCAGGTGATCCTAACATGCAACCAGAAAGCAAACTATGGATATTAACTGGAGCAGTATTTCTAAAGCTTGCATATACATAAAAATCATGGGGAGAGCTTTGAAAGTCACGTCCTAGGCTTCACTCTCAGAATGTGGTTCAGTAGATGTAGGATGGGTCTGAGAATATGCTCCTGGGTTGATGACACTTAGTTGCAGAACACACTTCATTCAAGTAGCACTGCTCAAGAGGTTGGGGTGAATATACATGAATGCTCTCATTTAAAAGAACACAGAAGAGAATGAATTCATGTGGCCAAATCAGCTGATCATAAGCTGCACTGATCCCTCATTCTCACCTATTCCAAAATAGGATGAAAGAACGATGTAGAAATAAGAATAAACATACATTCAAAGCATGCAGGACACATAGCTAAGGCTCATAAACAAGGTAACCATCTCTGTAGAATAGAAATGGGATCAAAAATCAAAGCAGGAGTAGAAGAGAAGCATAAAACCAGCTGAAGGTATTCTACCAGATGAGTGAGCTGTGTGCTTGAGCTGTGCTTGATGTGAAAGGATCATTCACTGACTAGGACTAAAGATGCATAGAGAGCAAGGAGTGAAGACATTGAGGAGAACAGATCCTGAGACCAATAACTTAAGCAAGCTGCATATTGAATCAGTAACTGCAATAATGTTATCCCCAATATCATCTTTGGATGATCACCGGGAATCAGAAAGGATGACCATAACTGGAAGAATTTAAAGACTGGTGAATTGGGACCAAGCAGGGTGAGGTAGAAGCAATGACATAACTTCAATTGGAAAGAGATGAACAAGATGTGTGTGTATGAGAGAAAGAGAGGGGTGTGTGTGTATGTACGTATGTGTGCGAGAGCCAGAAACAGAGAGAGAAAAGGGACCTGCTTATTTAGAATGAAAGGCTTCCAAAAAAAGACACCAAGACATATTAAGAAATATATTGTTTCCAAAGACCTAGCAATCAGAACATGAATCCAATCCACTGTAGGTGATACTGGTTTTACAAAACATTTTGACAAAGAACTTAAACTAAGTATATTTAAAATGCTCAAAGATCTAAGTAAAGGAATAACTAATTTTGTAAAAGGAAAAGAAATTCTGACACACAGCAGAAATTAGACAAAAACAGGTAGATGGGGAAGACAATAATTTATAAGATTAAAAGAAATAGCAACAGAAATAATTAAAATAGTTTTGAAATAGAACCAAACTGAGAAGAGTCAAAGAGAGTTTTGGATTAATAGACAGGAATGAAGTACTAAGATATTCACTCAAAAAGCAGCACAAAAAATGTGGGATGTGGGGTGTGTGTGTGTGTGTGTGCAACCAAACACAGTATGTGTGGCACATTTGTGTCTATACATAGTATATGTATACCCTTGAGTCTATGTGTATTTATGTTTGTGTACACATGCATATTTGTATTAGTGTACATGGATATTTTATGTTTACTGTGTACATATGTGTATATGTATGTTTATCTTTGTGTATGTATGTATATGTATGTGTGTGCATGCTTATATATGTATTCATTTTGTGGAACACAAACAGTCCATGCATTAAGTGGAGTGGGATCAACATGTGGTATGTGTTTGAGTATGTGTTAAGTGACATATCCTTTGATTTGCAGAAAGATCAATAATAAGATATATTGTGGAAAGACTAGAGGAAGTTTCTATACTCCCTGTGAAGAAGATTAGTTTAAAATGAGAAAAATTTCTAGACTTGAGAAAAAAATAGGACCACAGACCAGAAAATAAAATGGGTTGTGAATATTAAACATTATAAAAATAAAAAATTTATAGCTAAAGATATTGTGATAAAAGAGTAAAATATTAAAGATACTTATTAAGGGCATACAAAGTGATATAATAAATGCCAAAAGAAAATTATTTTCAAATGTAAGCAAAAATAAATGTGAAGCTATAGTTCCATACATTGCCAAATTATTATTCAAGATAGATGAGCTAAATTGGTGTAGGTTAAGAAAATTTACCAGAAAGCCTTTATTAAAATAACTATTAAAGAATCACTTTAGCCACAGGAAAGTGAACCAAAAGGATAAATAAGAAAACATATAAACAAAAATGAATGAGAAATGTCAGCAAACATATGTAAGTATTGATTATGAAAAATTATCATTTGAAAGTGAAACTAAGGCACCAACTATTTAAAATACAGAACAAGTGTAAAGATGTTTAATAGTAATTAATTTTTTGCAAAAATATGTGTAATGCTCAGGAGGATAATGGAAAAACTAAATAATTCCAGATTTATTTAAAATGTTCATAATTATCTAAACATGTTTTAAAACTAGTATCACCTAATCAGGCATATCATAATACACATGTTGAAAGTATACCCACTAAAATCATCAGATTATGTTTTAAAAATAAGATTCACTGCTGCCTGAAAAATAAATACTGGGGACTAAACTACCCAAAAAAATTTGAAAATAAACATTAACACAACAACATTCATATTATAAGATATAATTTAATGAAAAAACCACAAATAAGAAAGAAGGTAAAAGTAGATAATAAAAGATACAATCCAACAAGAAATGAAATATTTATTTACATCAATGCCTCTGATTATATATTCTCAAAATACATAATAAAAATGCAGAATTATAAAAAGCAAGTGACAAACTATCAGACTCGTATCAGAACATCATAGGATAGGAAATAGGATAATAGGTAGCAGGTGTAGATAGCCAAACTGTACCCAAAAAATTCAGTACCAAAAAGCAACAGATCATCACATTGAAGAGTCTTACTTCATGCTAAGCTGAAAAAATTATACACACAGACATAGCTAGAAACAAAATTGTGAAATTTCAGAACTCTGAAATAAGAAAATTCTAAAGTTCCCAGAAAGACAAATTATTTACAAAGAAATTATTTCCAAAATGCCATTATATGTCCTACCAAGCAAAACTAAGTAAGAAAACAATTAAAAAATTCAAATTAATGAGAAAAATTGACATTAGATCCAGAATATGACACTGAGAAAAGTCTGATTGAGTGGATTCAATAGAGAATTGAATGTTAGTTCACAAAAATAGAAGTGTGTGTGGTTTTTTTTTTAAAGATTTGCTACAAAAAAGTAGAAAGACAGAGATGAGTTTCAGGACAAAGGTTTATTTTGTGTTTTCATACTTTATTACATGAGCAATATCATGCAAAGCTCATGTGCTGTTAAAGGGAAATAGTGATTCATGGGAAAGAGAAAATATTTACATTCTGCATGAGTAAGCTGGCAAGAGATTGATGTAATTCTCATTGATTATAGATATACATCTATACTCCCTATGAAGAAGACGATTCATTTAAAATGAGGATAATATGGATATTAGGATTGAAGAGAGGGAGAAGATATAAAACAGTCATCAGAAAAGCTGAATTGTTTAGAAATTCTTGGCCGCACTGAATATCACTTGAGATTTATGGTCATTGAATTTAAGTTCTATTCAGAAGTAAATTTATGGTGCTGCTAATGAAGTTTAAACATGAGGGCCTCTAATTGGCCCCAGCGCCTTTCAAAGTTCTTTGAGTGTCTCCCTAGCAGTGTTTCCACATGGTCATATGTTTTTATAAAGTTTGTAGAAACAAGATACTTTTAATCACAATTGATGAAGATCATTCTCTCTTTCTAATATAAGGTACCCTCTGTCAAGTGGTATTCAAGTGACTGTGGGTATTTATTATAATACTGTATTCTTTTTATCTACTGCCCCCATATGCTATAACCTCTAGGGTCCACCAAACCAGGATCCACCCCATGAGACTATTTAGCATAGCTGTGTTTTATTTTAGCCACATTCAGCTGCTAGGAAACATTTCATGAAGAAAGCTGCTGGTTTAGTGCAGGGATAGGGCTTTTCAAGTCATAAAAACACAGTCTTGAATGTCATTTAAATATGTGCTTATTTTGATCCAACATAATTAGGTTCTGTAAGAAGGGAAAGAAGAACAAGAAGTTGGGATATATAAATCATCATCCTGTTTCCTCTTAAAAAGAATGATAGATTGGTCATCATAGTGTCAAATATTTGTTGGAGTGAGGGTGCTAGTAGAGTAAGCTGGAAAAAGAGGTGTTGGTTATCTGAGAGTGGATACTTAAAATTCAGACTAGGAAATAACTCAATTTTTGGAAATGATAAAAATTGAGTAAAACTATAAGAGAAGGTGGTTGGTGTCGGATGGAAAAAAAATTGTTGAAAATGAGAGAGCTAATGGATTGAAAGTCTAAGTTCTTGCATGGACTGTATCACCCAAATTCACATTTTAATGCCTCTACAGAGGTAGAAAGTAGGAATAGAAAGTATAATTTAGTTTTAGCATTTTAACTCTCTGATAAAAAGTCTAAAATAGGCTAACGTGGGTGAATAGTTAATTTTAAATGATGTGTATATCATTTTAATGCATTATTTATATACTTTTTTAATATCTGAAAAAATAAAAACCTCAAATAAAATTATTTAAAATATTGATTCAAAATTTATTGTGCAATGCTGGAAAAATAAGTATTTGACACTTCTGTGAAGCAACTCAAATTAATAGGCTGGTAAGACATAGCTAAATGGGTATGAAAACCACAGTACCCTGTGGATTCATTCTAGGTATTCCAGGCTACTTAACAACTTCAGCAACATTCTAATTGCTATCTTTACAAATAAATCACCATCCTGTTTCCTCTGAAAAAAAAAAAACTTCATAAAACATGCCAATATGTCTCTGTATTGTTCAACAGCTTTTTTGCTCATTTCCCTCAATTACCAATCCCTTCTTTGGCTCACTGCAGTTACAATGGCATTTTCTTGCTTGACATACAATTCAACACTAGAAACAGATATTTAGAATATTTTACAGAGCTTGAATGTAAGAAAATTACTATATAGAAATTCATACCACACAGTTAACTTCAAGCAAACTAAATCTAAATTAATCAATTTCAAATCATTTTAAACAAGCTCATTTTCCTTGACTTAGGTTTTTGAAGCCTGCCTATCATATGAATAAGCAAGTGGGTGAAATTGTTTGCTCAGGGCAAATGTCCTGGATGTAAAGGGTCTATTTCTAATGAATGCTCATTGGTTTGAAAGACAAAATTATCAAATTATAAACTACTTCTGCAAGGTAAACAAACATATCATCTTTGTTGTCACCAAAACGTCTAGTAAATATTTGTATGTATATGATAACTGAACAAAGTCTGTTAACAAATATGGCATCTATGTTTTAATACTGTCATTCTTAAGATATACTATATCTGAACAATATATTATATATTGCAGTAATTATGTAATTTATTTACATAGGGTAACAGTCTGAGAATGGCATCAAATGGTAATACAGTTTTCTAATGGAATCTTAGTGTATATAACAGTTTCAATTTGGGGATGTTTCATGGGGATATTCACTAGACTTGTGAAATCAGTGATTTGCTTTTTAACCATTAAATTATGTTTGGACATCAGTCAAAAGAGAAACTGGGACTAGGGGGAAGGTGATTCGGATAAACAGTAGATTTTAAAAAGAAAACAAATAAAAGAGAGAATAAGAAGAATGGAGCATTCTGAGATAAACAATAGATATAGTCAAATGTAGAGATGGAGAATTAAGTTAAACCATAGCTTTTGACTTGTTTTTTGAAGTAATTTTTGTGTCAAAAATCTTCTGTAACATGTTAGATGTAGGAATCAAGACTTACCTAACAGAAGAGAAGAGGCAGTGTTGATAAATGGAAAGAACATAAATTTTGGAGTTAAGTAGATCTGTATTCAAACTCTGATTTCTCCTTATATAACCGAGGAAGGATGGTTTCATACTAAATTTCCTTATCTGTATTATTAATTTAATAATACCTATCATCAAAGTTGTAATCAAGATTAAATAAATTGAGGGTAATACATACATACTACTTACCAACACTGAATAATACAAATGATTTAATAAACAGTTTTTTGTTAATGAAAATAGTATATAAAAGTTGCCTCACTCTTTATCCTGGTCTCTGCTTTAGTGAGAAGACACACAATGAGAGAGAAAAACAAATGTAAGTAAAATAATAATTAGTCTTGCTTTGAAACATAAGGAGACACAAGTGGATGTGACATCAGAGTATATAGGACAGAGAATAGGAGTACAGAGATACTGAAGCAAAGGAAGAACTAAGAATAACCTTTTTTTTTTTTTTTTTGAGACAGAGTCTCACTCTGTCACCAGGCACCAGGCTGGAGTGCCGTGGCACAATCTCGGCTCACTGCAACCTCCACCTCCCGGGTTCAAGCAATTCTCTTGTCTCAGCCTCCCGAGTAGCTGGTACAAGAATAAACTTTTATATTTAGCTATCATTCATTATGTCATTTATTCAACATCTATTGAGAAACACACACACACACACACACACACACACACACACACACACAGATACATACAATGACTGCAAATAAGCAGCTCAGGCCAAAGAGGAAGCAACAAATAAGCAAACCCGCAGTAACTGTATAGAGTGGAAAGTACATGGAACCAGGGAAAGTTAGTTAAATAGATATTTATTGAGCATTGATTATATGTCAACAGCTGTGCTAGGTGACTGAGCTATAAAGATAAATGGAAACAAGTTTATACTCTCATGAAGGAAAAAACAAACAAAAAACAGATTCCAGTGCAATAATAGGGACAATAATCGAAGAAGCACTTAGCACTGTTTTGGTTTGTAGACAGGGGAAGATAAGTTATGGAGAGGGCAAGCTTCTGGGAATAGTTAATGTCTGAGCTATTGTATGAAGGGTCAATTAATCAGATTTAAAAACATGCTGAAGAAGAAGAGGAAGAGAAGGAAGAGGAAGAGCAGGTGGAAGGAGGAGGAAGAAAAAGGAAATTCCAATCAGAAGAATACTGGAGACCAAACTGAGGCTGAAAGATGCATAAGCTTTTAAATAGGCCAGAACATAAGGATTGCTAGAGTTTGGAGGTTGGTTGTTTGTCACTGTTAAAACACATGTTGACATTTGATCCTCAATGTGACAGTGTTACAGGGTAGGGCCTAGGAGGAAGAGTTTCAATCATGGTGGCAGATCCCTCATGAATGGCTTGGTGCTATTCTCAATATATAGTAAGCTCTTGCTTTGGTGAAATTGGATTAGCTTTTATGGAAATTAATTAGTTCCCATGAGAGTGGGTTGCTATAAAATCAGGATGCCTCTCAAGTTTTGTCTCTTTGTACCTGTTCGCTTCCCCTTTGACCTTCTCCAGCATGTTCTGATGCAGTATGAAAGCCCTACCCAGGATGGGGTCATGCCCTTGAACTTCCAAACCTCTTTTCTGTTATAGTAACAGTATTCTGTTATAGTAACACAAAACAGACTAAGATCATGGAAGGAAGAATAAGAGGAGTCTGAAGTTAGGCAGGTGACAGTTTACAGTGTCTAATCTGTCAGTCTGGAAGCAAGAACTTTATCCAACAGCTGGTAGAGAGCCTATGATATGTTTTTAAGCTGCTGAAATAGAAAAAAAAATAGTATTCCCATCATGAGACAACAAGGGCCTGGTTTATTTTATTGGTAACTAAAATAGAGAAAAAGAAAAGTACCCATTGGAGACATATTTAAATAAGTTGGTAAGATGCTGGCTGGCAGTGAGCCAGGAGAGAGGGATATAGAATGATGCCCAAAACAGGTAACTTGGTGGATAATAGTGCAGGATGTGAGTTAAGGGTGAGAGTAGATACTCAAAATGATACTTTTGGTAGAGCTAGAAAATGTGGAATGAGATTAAAGTGTCAAAAAGTGTATAGTACACGTTAAAATAAGGGGAAACAGGTGGAATTCCTGGGACAGGAGATGGAGCAAGGGTATAAATGGGCTGAGATTAGTACCCTAAACTAATCAGGGACAGCAGAGATAATGTCAGCTCCTCCAGGATTCCTAAAAAGAACAGCTTCACAGAGCTAAAGGAAGAACCAAGAGAATGGCATCCTGAATCTCAAAAAGGGCATAGACACAAATGCTTGGGTCGCATGCAGGAAGAAAAAAAGAAAAAAAAAAAACCCAGCCCACCACAGGACTGAAAAATGACCTCCTGGATTTGGGAAGAAAGGTCTTTTTTTTTTTTGTTGTTCTTAAGTAAGATAGATTTTGGTAGCATGGGATTTAAGAAGCCAGACTGCTGTGTGTCAAAAAATGGTTAATAGTGAAGGAAATATTACTAATAATCTAGCAAATGTTGCTAACTATAGGAAATTTCTAATAAGAGTAAAAAGGAACTATTGAGTGATTTGCTAAAAGTACAAATAGGATGAAAGCAAACCTTTTATTTTATACCAGAGGATGATTAATGATGTCTACAGGCTAAAAAGGAAGGAAAAAAGATAGTGAATAAAAATGTTAAAAATGGAAGTGATATGAATAAAACTGTGCCCTGAACAAGGCAGAAGAGGTTGAGACCAACAGCACATATGGACGCCTTGGCCTTGAACAAAAAGTATCATTTACTCCTTGAATTTAAAGAGGAAGGAAAGCCATTGCGGATGCTGTTCCTGTAGAATACATTTGTTTGACAAAAAGCATGTCATGCCTTTAATTTCTCCCTCCAACTTGAGTAAACTATGGTTTAAATAGATTAAAGTTTTATTCATGAGTTTATGTTGTGTGGGATTTATGGTGCTGTTTGAAGCTGAAAATCTATGTTCTAAAAATTATAGATCATCTGCCATTATCTTTTTGAATACTACTTTCCCCATTCTTTCCTTTATTTCTCATTCTATTTTCCACAACTTTAATATTTCTTCCAGATTTTCTCCGTTTTTCTCTCTGTGCTGCATTCTGGGTTCTATTTTTAGGTACATGGATGATTTTACCCCTAGCTCTTTCTACTATTTAAATAATAGAATATTCGGTAGAAATGAATCCAGTTTTAACTTTTACACGTTTTGGTGGATTCTTTTTCAACTGCCTACACTTTTTGGAGAGTGTTCTATTTGTTTTTTTCCCATTAACCATTTAAAACTTGGATAGAATGAATCTCATAATTGTACTGAGTTCTATTTAATTATTTATTTGATAAGAATGATAAGAATCTTATCATTATTGCTGATAACTCCAATTCACATTGTAGCTTTCCTTATGTGCTTTATAATTTTGTGAGTTCATTTTTTAAAGCCTTACTTTTTCTGTGAGAATCTTATATGGCCTCAGTCTAGGGTTTATTCCTCCACTGACTATTTGAGCAGAGCAGGATAAGTTTTCTATGATAATTTATTGGTTAGGGCCTTCTACGAACACATAGGTGGTATAAATTAAATCACCAAAGTACTGTGAGAAGGGCAGAATGGGAATGTTCTCTCTTGCTTTTCTTTCGCCCAGGTCCCAGACATAGACAGACACATTCTTGCCTCTGCCTTTGCTCCTGGGTAAATTTTTTCTATTCATTTAAGTGTCCTTACTTTATACAGCTCCTTCACTTGCACAGATCCATGGCCCATGACCTATTATTTGAAGCCACTAAAATTTAATTCCCTTGTTTACCAAGTTCACAAGGCTATTCTTCCACCTATATTTTCAGGGCAGCGAGATATCAGCTGGGAATTCACCTTGTAGTTGTTCAGTTACTTTCAATGCATTGACTCCTGAGGATTTCCTTTACTTGCCCATGAGCTCAGCTCTTCATTCGAAAGACATGAGCCCTGTGGATGCCCCATTTATAAGAGTTCTGCAGCAAAAAACTTTTCATATTCTCCATTGTCCATATTGCATGAAATGTAAATTCTGATTACTTCTCTGCCTACACTCTCTTTTTAGACATCTCAAACTGTCCCATTGTTTAATTTTATGACTCCAAATTTGTCTTTGGTATCCTCCTCATCACTGGGCTGTAAACCAATGTATCTAATTGTTACTTCTCATTTCCATTTCAAGAGCTCATAAGAATCTGAAATTTAATATGGCCTAAGAAAACATATCTTCTCTCCTCAAATCCTCTTCATGCCTTCTATAAGCTCTTGCTATTTCAGCAAATAGCCTGACCATTTCTTCCCTTACATCTTATATCCCACCTACCAGAAGATCATGTTGGCATCTTCTCCAAAATATATCTGAATGTCCTACCATTTATACTGCAAAAATCTTTATCTATATGTCATAATTATGTATTTTTTTGAATTATCAAAAAAGCCTTCTTCTTAAATGCACCAAAGTCCATCTTTCACTAAGCCCAAGTGATCTCTCTAAAATGTAAGATTATAAAAATGCTTCAATCATATGCCTCTATCACAGCACACTTATGAGCTTTTAGTACATGAGCCCTGTCTGCCTCACCAACATTTGTCTCCATGAATTAGCCCTCTCATACAATTTCCTAGCAACACCAGCCTCCATTCTCTTTTCAGGGCACATATAATTTTTATCTACCACAAGCCTTCCTCTTATGCTTGGAATTCTCTTCCTCAGACCTGCTTAAGACTGACATGTCTTCATTCTCCTCACAGAGTATCAATGACTACATTTTTAATTATATATTTATTAGTTAATATGTTTATTATTATTTTCCTATACAATGATATAAATTTAAACATTGTCATGAGCACCTCAAACAGTGTCAGACACAAAACAGGTGCTCAGGACACACAAACACACTCATACAGTTGCTTTTTAAGTCTATGTTTTCTTTAAGTATAAGCGCATTTAGTCCTAAGTATAAAGTTATATTAGTTTATTAATCATAGTTATAAAGTTATTAAATAGCCATTTGAAAATATTTTAAATGAAGTAAAAATAAAGATATATGAAGCTTTTTCTCAGATAAAGCTGTAAAAGATAAAAATCTTTAATCTCTATATTATTTTAAGTATTTCCTACAATGAAACAAGTTACACATAGTATACTACAAATGATTATTTTCTACCGAAAATTTTATAGAGCACATAATGTATATCAACAATGTTTCAGATGTTAGGTTAGTCCTTGAGGTTCCAAAAATGGCGGAAAAGAGGGCGTAGGATCTATGTGCAAGCAGCTACAAGATGGTGGGTTTGTAACGATAAATAAAGGCTGTGCATTTTATCTTTCTAATTTTATGTGTAAAACATCACAAGGCCATATTACTTTGAAGAGAAAAAAAAATATTAACAAATGTAATATCTTCATAGAAAGCAGGGTACTTAAAGGAAACCACAGAACTAAGTCTTTTTGCTTATTTGCTTTTTAATCCCAGGTAATCATAGTCAGTATTAGCCAAAATGAGCTGCAGTGCAGAAGCTCCCGCTAGCTCTTTTTTTGCATTTCTTACTGTACTTATTAGGCTATTGTATTAGTACGTTTTCACACTGCTATAACCTGAGACTGGGCAATTTATGAAGAAATGAGGTTTAATGGACTCACAGTTCTTCAGGCTTAACAGGAAGCATGACTGGGAGGCCTCTGGAAACTTATAATCACGGCAGAAGGCAAAGGGGAGCCAAGTACGTCTTAAACTTAGCATGGCTGAACAGGAGAGAGTGAAGGAGGAAATGCCACACACTTTCAAAGAATCAGATCTCCTGAGAATTCACTCACTATCATGAGAACAACAAGGGGGAAGTCTGCCCCATGATTCAATCACCTCCCACCAGCCCCTCTCCCAACACGTGGAGATTCAAGATGAGATCTGAGTGGGGACACAGAGCCAACCACATCAAATTGAAAAAGCATAACTTCAATAATA
This sequence comes from Cacajao melanocephalus, assembly GCA_963573385.1. Lineage (NCBI taxonomy): Eukaryota > Metazoa > Chordata > Mammalia > Primates > Pitheciidae > Cacajao > Cacajao melanocephalus. Next base: position 534 of record CAUYLG010008009.1, on the reverse strand, counting down.
ATTATGTATTTTCTTGGGGGCTCATTGAAGGCAGAAAGTTTTCCACATATATATTATAACTTTAGAATCTACCACAATGTCTGTGTACAATATGAATTCAATAAATGATTAATAAGTGATTGAACACATTTTAGATGGACTGAATTAACAACTTATGTAATTTAATGTTTGTTTTAAAAGTAACATTTTATTGAAGTAGAACGTTTATACAGAAGACTGTACAAATCAAAAAGCATAGCTCAATCCATTTTTAATGTGAATACACCAGTACCACCCTCATTCAGAATATATTTATATACATTATTATTTATATATTATAATTATTAATTATATTATTTTTTCTTTTTTTCTTTTTTTAATTTTTGAAAGAAAGAAAAAGAAAGAAAGTGAGAGTGAAAGAAAGAAAAAAAAAGAATGTAAGAGAGAAAGAAAGAGGAAGAGAAAGAGGGAGAGAGAACGGGATTCTTGTTCTATTGCCCAGGCTAGAATGCAGTCTAAAAATGGGTATTAAATACCTCTTTTACGCCAATAATT